>ML785271.1:679913-713983 GCA_009831015.1 Picea engelmannii
TTAAATTCCATTTGCAACATCTTGTCCTGGGAAGCCCTTCTCACACAAGGGTCAAACACTAGGTCGCATTGATATTGGCAGAGTTACTCACCCTACTTTGTTGATATCAGTGTAGAGATTGCACGTATTACGGGGATCACTCGAAGGTATACCCACAATGATGAGTGGAAGCCTTTTGAGTTGATTGCGGGCTAGATACCCTGCCCTTGCATGTGGATCGGACTGTCGACTGTTCTCCCAGGCTTTATTGTTGTTGGTGGTGACCTTAGTGGCCTATCTTTCTAGGTTCTTACCCAAGGTGATTGTGGAGGAGAAAGTTATTATGAAGAGCCTGAGTACACTATCATCAATACATCATCATGATGACCAAAATCATGGGTAACATCCATCCCCTGTCAGGAAGCATAAGGGGTCTGGGGTGGATGAACTACGAGGAGAAATGAACAAAATCAAACCTCCTACATTTGATGGTGATCACAATAAGGATCAAGATGTAGAGACACGGTTGTTGGGCATGAGAAAGTATTTTCAATTGCATAATTATTCATCTCATGTAGAAGGAAGAATTTCCATCTATCAACTCAAGGGAAAGGCATCCATGTGGTGGGATCAGCTTGTGCAGGTGCAACACATTAAAGAGAAAAGTGTTACTTGGAGGGAATTCAAGAAGTATTTTGAGAAGAAATACATGACTAAGAGATACTATGACAAGAAAATGAAAGAGTTCTTTGAACTCAAGCTTGGGAGTATGACCATAGATGAATATGAAAGAAGGTTTTTAGAACTATTGAAGTATGTCTCTTTCATCAAGGATGAGACAATTAAGATTCAGAGGTATTTGAGTGTATTTCCATCATTCATCAGTGACAAAATATAGTATGATGATCCCAAGGCATTGGAGGAGACCATAAGGCGAGCTAAATGCCTATATCATCAGCAAAAATCAAGGCCAAATTTCCAAAAATCTTGGGAAGACAAAAATAAATTCAATATGGATCAGAGGAAGAAGGGAGCTAAGACACCATTCTTCATAAATAATACTCAGGGACAGCTAACTTATAGAGAACCCAGAACGATTGAGACAAGGGGTCAAAGGTCAAGGTAGACACCTATTCAATGTTGGGGTTGTAAAAGAGATCATATGTTCAGAGATTGTCCTCATAGAGGTGAAAAAGTGAGGACTATTCACAATGTACAACAAGCTAAAACAGTGGAGGACATGGGAAAAAATATACCAAGGATCTATGCAGCCCTAGACAACAATCAAACAGACTACCAGTCACATATGATTGAAGTGGAAGGTATGATCAACAACCAAACCATTGCTATTTTAATTAATCCAAGATCTAGTCATAGTTATATAGATCCTAAGATGGTGGAAATTTTTCATTGGCCAAGAAGAAAGCATGGAAAATCTTGGTTGGTGTAGCTAGATATCGGATCCAAAAGAAAAGTTAATGAGATGGTTAAGTCATGTCTTATGGACATGAATGGATTGAACATCTTTCCTTTAGGTTCCTATGACTGTCTAATTGGGATGGATTGGTTGGACCAGCATCATGTTATCCTAGACTGTCATAACAAGGAATTTACTTTCTTGGATGAGGAAGGGAGCCTAAGGAAAGTGCAAGGAATTCCCAGGGCAGTAACCATCAGAGAAATTTCAGCATTGCAGCTGAATCAATGTTACAGAAAAGGGTGTCAAATATTTGCAGCTCATCTAGAAGAGACACCTAAAGATAACGTGACAAATTTGGAAGATCATCCAGTCCTGGAAGATTTTGAAGATGTGTTCAAGGAGGTACCAGGATTACTCCCAAATAGAGACATTGATTTCTCCATAAATTTAATGCCTGGAGCAGCTCCAATGTCAAAGACTCCTTACAGAATGAGTACACCAGAGTTGAAGGAGTTGCAAATGCAGCTTGAAGAACTTCTGAAGAAGGGGTATATACGCCCAAGTGTGTCACCTTGGGGTTCCCCGGTCTTGTTTGTGAAGAATAAAGATGGGACATTAAGATTGTGCATTGATTTCAAACAGTTGAATAAAGTGACTATAAAGAACAAGTATCATCTCCCAAGGATTGATGACATCTTTGATCAATTGAAGGATGCAAAGATATTTTCAAAGATAGATCTCAGGTCAGGATACCATCAGGTAAAGATTAAAGAGGAATATATCAATAAGACTGCCTTCAGGACAAGGTATGGTCATTATGAGTTCACAGTGGTACCATTTGGGTTGTCAAATGCACCAATTGTTTTTATGTGCTTAATGAATGGTGTTTTCCGAGAATATTTAGACAACTTTGTCATTGTATTTTTGGATGGCATCCTTGTATATTACAAGTCATAAGAAGAGCATGAGAATCATTTGAGGATGGTGTTACAAGTATTAAGGGAGCATTAGTTGTATGTCAAATTGAGCAAGTGCTCATTTTATCAGAAGAAAATTCATTATTTGAGACATATCATTTCAAATGATAGGATAACAGTGGATCCTGAGAAGATAGAAGCCATTAGAGAATGATCAAGGCCAAAGAATGTGACAGAGGTCAGATCATTCATGGGACTTGCAGGCTACTATAGGAGATTTATTAAAGGATTCTCAAAGATTTCACACCCAATCACTTCATTGCAAAAGAAGGGTGTGCATGCCAAAGAATGTGACAGAGGTCAGATCATTCACGGGTCTTGCGTACTACTATAAGACATTTATTGAAGGATTCTCAAAGATTGCACACCCAATCCCTTCCTTGCAAAAGAAGGGTGTGAAGTTTCAGTGGACATTGGATTGTGAAAAGAGTTTCCAACACTTGAAACAATTATTAACGAGTGCTCCAATACTAAGGATTGCAGACCCAAATGAAGACTTCATTGTATGCATAGATGCATGTAAAGAAGGACTTGGTGGAGTCCTCAGTCAAAATGGGTTTGTTATATGTTATGAATCAAGGAATTTGAAGGAGCGTGAAAGACACTATGTCACTCATGATTTGGAGTTGGCATCCATAATGCATACCTTGAGGAAGTGGAGACACTACCTCATGGGGAAAAGGTTTGAGCTGAGGATAGACTATAATGGTCTGAAATATTTATTTGATCAACCAAATCTAAATGTTAGGCAAAGAAGATGGTTAGAATTTATCAAAGAATATGACTTTGATATAAAGAATATCAAGGGGAAAGAGAACAAAGTGGTTGATGCATTCAGCAAAAGAGTGCATGAATTTCATGCTACAGCCATTATCATGTACCAATCAGATTTGAAGGACAAAATTTTAGAGGCTGACAAATTATATTTGCAATACAAGGAATTAGTAGCAAAATTACAACAAGGTAATTTGCAACAAAAAATTGAAGAATACAAGCTAGATAATGATGAAATTCTCATGTACAGGGGAAGAATTTATGTACCAAATTCTAAGGAATTGAAAAATCTTATATTGAGAGAAATGCATAATGTACCTTATGATGGGCACCTAGGTTATCAGAAAACTATTGCAGCTGTCAAGAGCTAAAATTATTGGCCAGGCATGAAGAAAGAAGTTGTTGATTTTATTGCCAAATGTTTGGAATGTCAAAAGGTAAAGGTTGAGCATAGACACCCAACTGGGTTGCTACATCCATTACCTATTCCTGAGTGTAAATGGGAGTTTGTAACAATGGATTTCATCACCAAATTGCCGAGAAAAAACAAGCAACATGATTCTATCATTATAGTGGTGGATAAGCTTACTAAAGGTGCCCATTTTATTCCAGTTAAGCTCACTCACAAGGCAGCCAACATTGTTGATATTTATATGAGAGAAATTGTTCGATTACATGGCATACCCAAGACAATTGTGTCTGATAGAGATCCAAAATTTACCTCAAATTTTTGGAAGGGATTATTTAATGGATTTGGAACAAATTTTAATTTTAGTACAACTTATCATCCAGAATCAAATGGACAAACAGAGAGGGTGAATCAATTGATTGAGGATATTTTGAGAATGTATGTGATGGATAAACCATCAAAATGGGAAGACTACCTACACTTAGTAGAGTTTTCTTATAACAATGGGTAACAGACATCTCTAAAGATGAGCCCATTTGAGGCACTTTATGGCAGAAAGTGCAACACGCCGGTAAGTTGGGATAACCCAACAGATAGAGCAGTGGTTAGGCCAAATTTACTCAGGGAAATGGAGGAGAAAATGTTGAAAATAAAACAAAATTTAAAGGTTGCCCAAGACATGCAGAAAAGCTATGTTGATAAGGGAAGAAATCACATGGAATTTAAAGTGGAGGACCATGTATTCTTGAAAGTGAAGGCCAACAGAAGTTCCCTGAAGTTGGGAAATTGTTCAAAGTTGGTAGCTCGCTATTGTGGGCCGTTTGAAATCCTAGAAAGGATTGGTCTAGTTGCTTATATGATTGCATTTCCTGCATCTATGTCTGTTCATAATGTATTCCATGTATAATTTCTCAAGAAATATATACCTGATGCTATTCATTTTATTGATTGGAATGTGATTCAGGTGGAACAAGAAGGTGCTTTCCAAGTGCATCCGGTACGCATTCTGGACCGGAAAATCAAACAGCTCCGGAATCGAGCCATCGGGCTTGTAAAGGTCTAATGGACTTGGTACGGTCTTGAGGACGTTACTTGGGAGCATGAGGATGCAATGCAGACAGAATACCCACATCTTTTTGAGGATTTTTAAAATTTTTGTTGTATATGTGTACATAATGCACTGAGGACAATGTATAAATAAGGGGAAGGGATTGTAATATTCCTAGGTCGAACCCAATTGTAAATGTAAATGCAAATGTACTTAAGCTGGTGAGTTGTTTGATATCATTTTGTATGCACCTTTCATGGCATAGTGCATGCATGTACTGCGCAGTAAAATGATGAAGTGTGCACATTCCAGGATATCACATGCAATAACTTAAGTGTGCATGATTTTGAGGCCAGTGAGCCTATTTTTGTATATATCTCATCATTAATATAAATTACATCGATGCGTTCAGACTGACCACGATAAAAGAATATGGGGGACTAAACTCCACTAGTTAGGGAAAGGGGGGTTAAAAGTTAAGGAAAAAGGGGCTAAGATAGGGAGCTTAAGCCAAAAAGGAATATTATATTAATATTTCTTAAAGTATAAAGTATGGATAACTATTTTACCTTAAGTTCTAAGGATGGGGACAAGTGGGCCAAAGTAGCTCCCAACATGACAAGTGTCAAGTTGGGGACATGCATACATATAGTTGGGACTTAGTTCATTTTCTCATCATTCATTCCATCATTCAGTCATTCAGTCAATTTTGATGAGCATTTTCACTCACTCAATCATTTATCCTTCGTACCTTCCTATCATTGTACCGAAACTTGTATCCATAACCATACATGTTTGTACCTGGTTAGCTTGGGAGCTGGACTGAAGAAGCGGGTTATCAGGCCCGTGGGATATTGAAGAGGCGAGTTGTCAAACCCGTGAGAAATTTCTCTCTGAGTGAGAGAATTGTTGAGAATTGATTTCCTGAAGGTGCTAAACTACAGCTACATGGCTCTGAGACTGAATGTTTTTCTTGTTTCTAAAGCCCAGAAAGGAAGTGGGGTAGTCAAAGGACTGTTGAGTAGAGAAGGGGAACACTTCTTGTGGTGGGACAAGCATGTGGGGAATGAGGGATTGTAGGATGTTAGTTTGAGTTGGCACATGTGACAGAGTCTTTCCTATTGTCTGAGTTTCATTAGCATGGTTAGGAATCCCTTTACCCGGGTGGAGTTCAGTCCTAGCTCGGGGGTGACCCACTGCTGAGAGTGATGAGCAGTGTGGTCTAAGGCTGGGAGGTTCGTGGAAGGTCTACACACAGTTGGTGATATTCTTACCAAGATAAGTGTCAATTGTGTAAAAAAATTGCATGTTGCATTATTATTTACGTGTTTATTTTTATGGGTTTATCCTATGTGTGGTTATAACTGTCTTTATATTTATGGGTATTTCCTGTATACATTGCATGTATATGTTTACTGTTATTTCAGTATGAATCCATGCATTTACAGAATGTATTTGTTTGTTTACATTTTATATATAAAGTTCTACAAGAGTTATGTGTGTATATGTTTTAATTGCATGCAGTTCGAAAAATTTATGTGGCATAGCTCAATTGGATGATGGGTATGTTACCGTATATTGAGCAGAGAATGAAAGTGTATTCTGGAGTAGCATGGCCCGGCCTGGGTGGTCGGGGATGTTACAATATCAAGATGTATTCATGATCTTCCTCTCAAGTTTCAAAATAAATTAATTATTTTCCATCATCTTAAAGTGGAGAAAATCCTCAAGAGTCATTAAATATCCCTTTTGTTATAGTCTAAAGTTAAAATCTCCACTTATCATCTTAATCACAAGATCATTTCTTCTACCTAAATAAGATAAGTTTATTGGTGTTATTTTAATCATTAGATTATTTCTTCTACTTAAATAAGATAAGTTTATCCTTTCTCTTCTCATAGTGTTGAAAACTCTTCCTCTTGCAAGTGGTTAGATTCACTTCTCTTCTTTTGTCACTTTTGTGATTATACAAAAAAAAAGTCCAATATATCTCTGTTTCTTAAATCTATGGTTGATATTATTAAATTTGATCCTTTCATAACCACTTCTAATTTTAATTTTTAAAAATAAATCCCAAATCCATCAAAAATATTTTTCCTCATTTTCTCAAACATAATCCATTTTAATCTTTCTCAAAAGGTTACAACCTTATTACAACAAACTTTTATTTTCGTTAATATTAGAACTTCTGATACTCCTTCTCAAGCAATTCCATTTTTTCTTCTCATTACAACAAACTTTTATTTTTGTTAATGTTAAAACTTCTAATACTCCTTCCCAACAATTCCATTTTTCTTTAATACTATACATTTTAATACTCTCATTCTCAAGTGCCTCCGTTTACATTCTTATTCAAAAGAACCCTACCCAAACCCCTTCCTAATCCCATTTATCTTCATTTATTGTGAAAAGTCCAACATAGTCTAACTATATTCCATAAACCCATACCATACCTCAATTTACATGTACCCAAATTTTATGTATGAGCATAGGAGCTATATGGCATAAAAATTTTGAAAACTCCAACACACTCTACCAGTATTCCATAAATCCATACCTTATGTCTTTATTCATGTACCCATTTTTTTTTGCATGGATGTAGCAGCGATATGATAACGATATAATAATAATAGAATTTATAATTTATTTGATAGTTGTTACGAAGTTTATTAAAATGTAATTTTTAAAGCATAATTAATTTTTTTTATTTATTTTTAAGATATTTTGTTGAGTCAATTTTTGTTAGTTTATTCGGTTAAGGTGTGGGTTTCGTTTGTTAGGTGATCCGAGTTCAATATCTTTACGGTGAGTTTAGTCGAGAGGAGACACCCAAAAATGTAATCTTCGGGTGATTTTGACAACTTAAATGTTGTTGGATTGTGGTTTCTTAGCCAATGGTTAAAAACGTACTGAAGTTACATATATTTAAGGTTAAAATAGCATAGACAAATTTTGGGACTTTGTGTTTTACTACAACATTATTTTACAATTATTAAGTATTAATTTTTAACATCATGTTAATTGTTAATTAGGTTTAACTTAAATAATTGAAAAAAATGAATGTTATCTTCTCCACCCATTTTCAATTCTCACAAATGATATAATTAATTATTTTATTTTTATTTATCATATTTTTATTAATTAATAAACAATGACTCATAAAACTTTTCTAATAAAACATTACAAATACAATATTAATATTTTAAAAAAATTCAATTTAATTAAATTAATAACAAAAATACTATTACAATATTAATATCTAAAAAAATATTTAATTAAATTAATAACAAGCATTCGAGTGTTAGATACAATTGAGACTCAACACACAACCTAAAAAAACTAAATATTAAATTTAAAAACATATTTAAATAAAGAAATAAAATTAGACTTAAATAAAAATGTATCCACATATGGTATTTTGAACGTTGTATGGTGCATAGTTGCATTTTAGATTTTTGACATAATATCCTACATATATGTGTTCACAAGTTTTGGAAATAATCATAAATATTGTTGTATTAAATATGTTGGGCGTCATTGTGAGTGGTGTTGCCAATATTTAAGATGTTATGTAGAAATGTAGTTGCATTTTAAATTTTAAGTGTAATATTAAATATAATTATATTCAAATTCAAGATTTTGAACATTTTCATAAACATTATTTTATTTAAAAAATAATAATTATTGTAAATGTAATTATGTTAAATATAATTTTATTTAAGATTTTTTAATTATTGTAAATATAATTATGTTTAATAGTTTTTATATTATGTTGAAGATAATTATTTTTTATAATAAAAAATATACTAATTTTAATATTAAAAAATGATTTTGATAATTTAAAAAGATATACTAATAACATTCTAAACATGTTTTTTCATAAATTTCAAACTATAAATTTTAATACATGTCATTTAATATTTTTGGACATTTAATGAAGGTATTTTTTCCCTTAAAAATTATAATAATAATAATAATAATTTATTTTTAAGGTCACAAAGAAGCTACACCAAATTGGTGTATGAGACCCCCTTGTTTGTGGGACAAGGGACCTCCCTCCGCCCAGTGATTTGACTGGTAAAGTCTACGGAGGTATACATACCCTACCCCCCTCTGGACTTGAACTTGTGACCTCTTAAGAGGAAACACATGTTCTTAACCATTTTATAATAACATTATAAAATGTTAGTGGTTTAGTAACATAACAATGTAACATACAGATGTTAAAATGTTAGTGGTTTAGTAACATAACAATGTAACATACAGATGCTAATGGCTTAGTGACATAACAATGTAACAAAATACATGTCATTTAACCTTTTTTTAAATTATAATAACATTATAAAATGTTAGTGGTTTAGTAACATAACAATGTAACATACAGATGTTAATGGCTTAGTGACTTAACAATGTAACAAAATACATGTCATTTAACTTTTTTGGACATTCAAGGTATTTTTTCCCTTAAAAATTATAATAACATTATAAAATGTTAGTGGTTTAGTAACATAACAATGTAACATACAGATGTTAATGGCTTAGTGACATAACAATGTAACATATAATTATAAGATCTTAACATATAAGATTAACATATAAGATGTTAATAAAAGGCTTATGGATATTATATTGGATGGTTTAATTATTTATGATAAACTCTATATGAAGTTTTAGCAAACCAAAAGAACATGAAAATTGGGTCAACATGGAACTTGGGTCAACATGGAACTCAAAGGTTGCGGTGGGAAAAGTTGAGTACTTATAGCGATGATGAGTTCAAATATTTTTCACATTCATATTTAGTAAGGAAATATGTATGGATGTAGTTAAAGTCATGTTCTTATGTTAGTTTATGCTCTATTACATGATGAGTCGAGATACTTTTTGAACATTCATATTTCGTAAAGAAATAGGCATGGATGAGTTAAAGTTACATAATTTAATGTCACTTTATGCACCATTACATGTTCAAGTGTGGTGCTTGGTATTTTTATGCCACTTTATGTGTTATCTTACAATCAAGTATGGTGTTTGGTTTTAGTTTCTTTGTAATGTTGATAGGTGTTTATATTGTGAGAACGGTTTTTTTTAGATTTGTATTACAATTCAGTGAAACAATGACATTTGTTATCCTTTCATCGATACTTTTGTTATCAATTATGGTTGTATACCCTCTATCATCCACTATGTTGTTTCACCTGGATGTTTGGATAATCACAACAATGCATATTATGCTTACTTCGTTGTGATCATCAATAAGAACCTTATCTTCAGTCGACTTTCATTTTATAGTTATTGCAGGGAATTAGTTAAGCAATGATGCTCTCGCACAACCGTCAAAGAACTTGCAAGATATCAATGACACAATTACCTGCAAGATGTTAATGCCACAATTATCTGCAAGATGTCAATGCCACAATTACCTACAAGATATCAATTTCACTGCTACCTTGATGAGTAAGCAATGCAAAGTAAGAATTTGTCCAACAACACCTTTGTTGTCACTTTCATCCCTCAATTGTGGTGTTGGAAATAGTAAAGCATAGTTAAGAGCACCTCCCATGGTTGTCAAAGGGTTAACTAAAATTGGACAGGGTTGTCCAACATTGGCTTGGAGGCTCACAACTAGCTTGTGGTTATCTAATCACCATAGAGACAAACAAATTGATATTAGGGACATCTTTAAAATGGTTATGATGATGTAGATACCCATATAGAGACATGGTGTCTGAGAGAGATGGATTTCATTGATAAGTTGTCGATGTATAGGGCCAATTGTAAGGAACTGTAGATGGTTATTGACTCCAACTATAAGGAACTAAGGAGCTATGGATGGTGTGAAAACCCAATTGCAAGGGACTATGGATAGGCCAACATTTTTTGGATGCCTTTAGATTCATTGTGCATCCATTTATCGACCCTAGTCCATCAACAAGCTCCATTTGTTATTGCTACAATCCCTTTAAATTCTATTGTATGTCAATCGAATTTTATTTCACAATTATTGCAGGGAATCATTGAGGGGGTCAAGATCACACGCAACCATCAGAGACATGTTATGGAACGTATTTATATAGTTCTCCCATTTCATTGCATTGGTTGTGTTGTTCAACCTATAGATCAACTCAATTCTTTGTATTTGTGTAGTGTGAAGCAACTTTAAATAGGTATTGTGTTGTATGATGTTGTATTTGTATTTACTTGGTGTAACCATTTGTATTTTATTACTTTCATCTGCTCATATTTGATTGGGTATAATTAGAAAACTCCCATGTTTTATCCTTGTACATACCTATCCAAACAATCAAATTTTCTAATTTAAAACTATCGTGGAAAACAAATTACCATCAATTCAAAACATGTCAATATGGATAATGCAAAACTAATCATGATAAAGATGATGCTAATTGAAATTCTTGCATGAAACCATGCCCTTCAATTGCTTTAGGGACCTTGGTCAATGTTGGGTATAATTTTCACAGACGATGCAATAAAATCTTGTATAAAATACTTTTACTATCTAAAAGGAATCTTGTATAAAATACATACTATCTATAAGGATAAAATTCTAATGGTTTCCACTATAACCCCTTCTACCCATATTAGTTTCCATTACAACCCTTTAACCAATTGTTTTCCTCTACCATATGCTTCTATAATTGCAACCATAAATGACATATTGCATTGTCCATGTTAGAGTTTAAGCTATTATTAGGTTTCTTTACAATTTACTAGATAACCATAGCATAGATAGGATCACTGAGAGAAACAAAATCACAAGAGACACATCATTTATCCTGGGAAACCCTCATGGGGGAGAAAACCCAGCAAAAACTTCCTTAATATAGATAGCCAATACACTGCCAAGAGAATAAACCAAACACTACAGAAAGTCCTCTCCCAAGTAATGTGCCTCTCTCTATTCCTTCTTCTCCAACTGCAGCTCCAAACTTGTGCTCTGGATTATCGAATGAGTGAGTGAGTAAATGAGGCATTGGCCTCCTTTATTTATACAATCTGGCAGGTGTTGAAAGGAAGTGTCTTTTCACTGGCAGGGCCGACTTCTCTTTTTGGGTGGTTAGAACCACTTTAATTTATTATAGGGGTCGACTTCTCATTTTTCATATTACAATTAGGGTTTGACCAATCCGCAAAAGGGGATTTGGTCATTTACAATGCACGACATGATCTATCCACAAAAGGGGATTGATCTAATGAATAATACATCAATAATAAAATAGAATACTCTTTGTAGTTACAATATTTCAACACTCCCCCTTAACAAGAAGGGTATTCTACAACATCATCAGGTGAGAGAGAGAAGGAAAAAACATCAACAACATCTAGAACACTGACTGGCATATCTATAAATCATCGGAAGTTTTTCTCATCATCATCATTCACAGCATCGAGCTGGAGTAGCATCATCATCCTCATCAGCATGAGGCTAAGGTAACATCATCATCATCTTTAGTGTGAGGCTAAAGTAACATCATCATCATCTTTAGTGTGAGGCTAAAGTAACATCATCATCTTCTTTAGCATGAGGCTAAAGTAATATCATCAGTATCTTTAGCATGAGGCTAAAGTAACATCACCATCTTCTTTAGCATGAGGCTAAAGTAATATCTTTGGTATCTTTAGCATGAGGCTAAAGTAATATCTTTGGTATCTTTAGCATGAGGCTAAAGTATCATCATCTTCTTCTTTAGCATGAGGCTAAAGTAATATCATCCTTCAGCATGAAAGATGAAATAACATCATCATCATCATCATCATCTTCAGCAAGAAGCTGAAGTGGCATCATCATCATCATTTGTATCAACGTGAATTAGTATAACACGAATACATCTTCATCATCAATAACAGCACAAGGCTGATACAACATCAACAACAACAATATCACAGCACAAAGGCTGGAACATCATCAACAACATCAACATCACAACATGAAGGATGGAGCATCATCAACATCAGCACTAGGCTGAGAATCTTCAACACGAAGCTGGCATCACAACACGAGGCTTCCATATCCAGATCAAATAGATCTGTCAACAACATCTGAAGCTATATGGCTTCACAACTGGAGGAACATGCAACAATTTATTCCTCTTCTCTCGTGCTGAGAGAAATACTTTATTGATTCCTACTCTACCATGAATTCATGGCTGACCTTAGACTGAAACAACATCCTGAATTTCTCATTCTATCAGAAACACTTCCAGCTCAATATGAATCGGTGTAACCACTCAGTCTGAAGTCATTATCTCTATTATAATAGAGACCAAAATCCAACGTACCCTTAAGGTATCTCATCATATGTTTTGCAACAGCAATGTGAACACATCTGGGTTCTACCAGATACTGACTCAAGGAAAAACATATATCTAGCCTGGTATTCGTCAGATACATCATTGAACCAATAATCTGTCTAGACAAAGTAGCATCAACCAATTCTGACGAGGTATCTACCAAGAGCTTCAACTTCATTTCCATGGGTGTGTACATGGATTTACATTTCAACATGTCAAACCTCTTCATTTTAACTTCATACTTCCCTTGGTTAAGGAAGATCTTCTCTGTGCTCTACCAAACTTCAAGACCTAAGAGATAATGCATTTAGGTCTTCCATCAAACTCTGTAGCGAGATTCTTCTGCAATCTATGATGATCTTTTCTTCATCTTGTTAAGAATACATCATCTACATATAGTAGTAACATCATCGGTTCATCATTCATAACCTTGAGATAAAGGTTAGAATCAACTTTACTCTTTGGTAAGACCTAAGCTCGTTAGGAAACTGTCAATTCTTCCATACCAAGCTCTAGGAGATTACTTCAACACGTACAGAGTTTCCTTCAACTGGAAGACATGAGTCTTTCTATCTTCAATCTTAAAATCAAATTTTCTCATTACATTGTACCAATCTGGTACACTTGCTCAACTACAACTCAATCTGCACAATTATGTGCTAGCTCTATGTGCTCTCTGCAAGGCACTATCTGTCTCACTGCTTGAGAGTATGTCATCTCATTTTTCTACAACTATTCCTTCTAGAACTGTTACACTACATCTGCACCTGCTCTAAAGCTGAGAATGGTTGTTCCATTCTCACTGTGACTGCTGAAGTCTGGGAGTAACTCCTCTACTCCATCATGGAAACAACTTCATCTAAGAGTGGCTCAATATCGGATATTAAAGGTATCTCTTCTTCTTTCATGGAGGTAACTCTATCTTTCATTGTAGTCATGTCTCCATGACCCAACTAATGTAATGCACCAACTGCCACTCAATTTAAAATATGGGGATTTCTCCCCCTGCATCTCATACTGTATATGAATCATGGTTGTTCTGGTTGTCTTCATAAATATTGGAACTATTTCTTCAATTACTAGAGTAAGTGCCTCGTCATAGTCTTCTCCCTCTTGCTGGGATAATCCTCTAGACACACATCAGGCTTTGTACATTTGCAACATGCTTGATCTATATAGATCAATCTTGGAAGTCAATATTGACTTCTCTTCTAGTCTCACGGAAGAATCCATATCCTAGTCTTTCTGACTGGCTTCTTTCTCTGTTATTGAAACAAGGAAATCTTTCCAGGAGATTTCATATCTCCTAGAAGTTTCTGAAGCTACGATCTAGTCTTCTCACGACATATGTCTCCCAGTCCTGGAAGTTGTCTCTTCATCTGATCCTTTCTAAGATTAAGCTTACTCTTGATTTCTTCTGAGTCTACAAGGACTTCATCATCTCTTACAGGGTATACTTGGTGTTGAATACCAAGTCTAAATATGAAACACAGAGTTGGGCTTCAAATGAGTTTTTCTTCTCGTCAAGGTGGCTTCATTAACCTTTGAACAATTCTGCTGTGATTTCTTGTTCTAATGTTTGGTCATCTTTGGATCCATATGCTCCTTTCAATCAATATTCATATGAGATACTCTGAATCTCAAAAGATAGCTTCTTCTTCATCTTCTTTGGTACATGAGTGTATATGGTCATGTACATAGTCTGCTTCATATCTCATCTAATATGTTGCCTTCTGCAACCTTCACTATATATTCCTCAGGGTTATTACCTGTGACCTGGAACAAGGTCAACAAAACAACAAGCAAGAATAATACTCTTTTGATAATAGTAAATAAAACATTAGCACGAATAATCATCACAGTAGCTCCTTTAGAGATATCACTTGTGACCTGTCTGAAGCAAAGATCAAAAGTAAGAAATACAATACGAATTGAGGTCAACACTCTTCTAGTGTTGTGATCAAACATTCCTCCATGGAAACCTGGAACTAACGCAAGAAGTTTCTCCTAGAGGAGATGTTAGTTGTATATGGAAAATGATTACATTAAGCATTTATCTCAATATGATGGCATTCTACCAAGTATAATACTTTTCAAAGACTCCAATCTCAACTATAATTTTTACTTGTAAAGGGGTAGTTATCAACTTGCCATGTGAAATCTTGAATCTTATCAACTTAATTAATCAAACCTGGAACCTGGAGCCTTGTCCTCAAGAATGAGTGTGTTGCTTTTCTTCCAGGTCTCCTTCACTCAAGATGACGAATGCTTTCTTCAACCTGTTTTTTGTACTAAGACAATATGTTATCTTGACAAAAGATTGGGTTAGAGAATAAACTCTATGATCTCAACTTTAATCCATCTAATACCTTGATTTTAATTTTGACCAAAGGTTAGTATGATGGTCATAGCTTCAACATGCAACCTAGATCAAAATAATGTCATAACAAATAGATGCATATTAGAATAATCAAACATGGGTTGCATCATTCCTCTGAATGTGTTGGATATTGAGATCCTTATCGATCTATGGCAAGAGATCCCTTCTCCTGCAAATACCCTTTAAAGCTTAACAATTTAAACATATGTGAGTACATACCTCTGATAGCATTTGCAGGTAGTGGCACCATCTGGTAGTAGCGGTAATAATTACCAACTCTTAAAAACTTCAAGGATGACTGCAACTGGTACTATAGCTGATACCTCAACTGATACTACAATTGTAATTGATATTGCAATTGATTCTGAAACTGTAACTGCAACTTAGGGTTTTATGAGGAAACCCTAATTTTTCAAAATTCAAATTTTAAAATTATGATCCAGGGGCTAGGTGCGTTGAGCTGAGACGAGTCATATGGTGCAATCAGATTTATGAAAATCTAAATTTTACCCCCTCAAACTTGACCAGCGGATTTCTGGACTCGTGCTTCTGGTTTTCTAGTACTTCTGGTTTTCTAGTGCTTCTAGTTTTCTGGTGCTTCTGGTTTTCTGGTACTTCTAGTTTTCTGGTGCTTCTGGTTTTCTGGTACTTCTGGTACCAATGAAAACTAGGGTTTCACTTTCCGGGATTTCTATCCACTGAAAAGGTGTGTTGAAGGTTCCAAAGAGTTCCTTGGGCTAGGGCAAACTTTTCTAGATGACTTTTGGGTTGAAATTCCTCTTCAATAAAAGCCCTAATTTTCTTGTACGACAACAGTGATGTTTTTATTTTTCCTGTGAAAGATGTTCTCTTCAGCTTAGCTCTGATACCATGTTAGAGTTTAAGCTATTATTAGGTTTCTTTACAATTTACTAGATAACCATAGCATAGATAGGATCACTGAGAGAAACACAATCACAAGAGACGTATCATTTATCCTAGGAAACCCTCATGGGGGAGAAAACCCAACAAAAACTTCCTTAATATAGATAGCCAATACAATGCCAAGAGAATAAACCAAACACTACAGAAAGTCCTCTCCCAAGTAATGCACCTCTCTCTCTTCCTTCTTCTCCAACTGCAGCTCCAAACTCGCGCTCTGGATTATCAAATGAGTGAGTGAGTAAATGAGGCGTTGGCCTCCTTTATTTATACAATCTGGTAGGTGTTGAAAGGAAGTGTCTTTTCACTGGCAGGGCCGACTTCTCTTTCTGGGTGGTTAGAACCACTTTAATTTATTCTGGGGGCCGACTTCTCATTTTTCATTTTACAATTAGGGTTTGACCATTCTGCAAAAGGGGATTTGGTCATTTACAATGTCCGACATGATCAATCCACAAAAGGGGATTGATCTAATTAATAATACATCAATAATAAAATAGAATACTCTTTGCAGTTACAATATTTCAATAGACCAGTCATGGATGCCATAGTACTTCAAGTGGTTGATCAATATTAAGCCGCATACTTGGTGGTGAAAGACTTGTTCATCGGAATCACTAAAAAGAATGGTTGCATTCATCTCTAGAGAAAATTTCTTAGATGTTGATCTCTCCTTCACATCCAACTCTTCTACAACTTATATATATAGAAAGAGAGAGAGAGAGAGAGAGAGAGAGATAGTTTGCCTTTATTTTAATACTTTGTGTACCAGTCATCCTGTTAGTCCCTAAAGTTTCACTCAACTGGTAAGGGAAAGCTAGGGCATCATTGATTTTATTGCAAAGTATTTTTGAGGGTTTTATGATTTGGTTTTGGTATAATGGTTGAAAATTGGGTCAAGCTTACAGCATGGCATGAAAATCAAGATTAAAACATTGCATATCCCATTGGCTGAATAATAGGTAGATACATAGATGGAGTAAACCAATTCAAGAAAAAAGAAACTGAAATCTTCATTTTGTCAATTTCACAAAGTTTAGTTTCAATATATTATAAAGAAACAGCAGTATCAGCTTGAAATCATTACTTGAAAATTATCTCTATAGAAAAATATTCACTGTATAAATTAACCTTCAAGAACCAAAAGCATTGCAATTTGAATAATAAATTCAAGCATGAAAAATGAAATAACAGAGTAGAAAAGAGAAGGTCTAACCATCCATATGCCTTTGGTATTAAGTGTCAATTGAACATGCATGCCTTTACAATAATCTCCACAAAAAGTCTCTATAGATATCCAAATTTTCGACCCTCATAAGGTCTGTCTTCTGTCTATTTAAAACAGTTATGAAACTACTAGATCCTATTATCTAGAACAACTTTAAATGACTAGAATCAAAGAGTATCCAGATCCTAAATTATGTCACTCAAAAACTGATCTACTATTTCCAAAATAGTCCACAGCGCAACAGCTTGATATAACAAACATTGCCAGCAATACATTTGACTCTACAAAATAGGGATTTCGTTTGACTCTGTAGAGCAGATCGAAGTCTTAGCATCTCCTTGATCAAAACGAGTAATTATTTKCCATATCTCCTGGAGCACCTTTAAACAAAATTGTAACCAATCTTCATGTTACCTTTAAGATAAAATCGCAGCAGTGGCTTTGGCATTTTTCTGCTTGAGCTTTGTGGTTAACACAACATTGTGCCAGTAAAGTCTGAAATTGATTTCCCTGAGTTCCTTAAGCAATGCCCTTTGCTCCTTCTTCTTCTTTTTAAGACTTTGAATTCTTTCCTGCTGGCGAGAATTCCACTGTTCTATCTGCATCTTTTCCTTCTTTAACTGCTTTATGGTTTTCTGAAATTCTTTAATCTTTTCCTTATCAGTTCTTATCTCGACCCTGAATCCTGAACAATCTTCAGAGGGTGCAGTTTCATTCAGATTTAAAGTAACACTGGGTTCTTTGGCTTTAACTTGGTATTTTGAAATCAATTCTGAGCTATGTTCTTCTTCAGAACTTGATGAATCCATAGCTCCAGGTACATCTGGTAAGTAATCTGAATCTTCCAAGTAATCTTGTTTTTCTTCAAGGAATTCACTGATGCCTTTAGCCATCTCTTTAGCCTTAGCTAATCTAGTTGAAGCTCTCGTTACAGGGCCTGTAGGTAGTGTAAGTTTTCCCTTTCCTTTGCTGACAGATTTCTTGGGAAAAGGAGTCTTTTTTTCTCTTTTCCTAGTGCTTGTTTCAACATCCTCAGAATCATCATCTATGATTATGGTGTTTTCTTCTTTAATGGCCGGATTGAACATTGCTTTTGAGTTCATCCTATACTTATTAGTATCCCTGGTTTAATTTCTCCGAGGTTTTTGTGATACACACGCACCTTTTTTCCTTTTTCCTTTAACTGCAACGTTCTTTTTGCTGGTGGGTGGCATTTCAAACTTGACTGCAGTTTGAACAATGAGATCATTATCTGAATCTGTCTCTTCTTTGACATTTTCCTCAGGAAGCATTTCATTTTTGGGCTCCCATCTAGGTCTCTTACTCCTGCTCTTCTTAGTTACCTTGATATCAGAAGATTCGTCTTTTACAGGGTTTTCATCAGCAATATCTCGACTTTGTTTGATAGTTTTCCTCCCTCTTCCCTTTTTCGGCTTATTGGATTGAGTAATAGGTTTTAAGAATTCCGTGAGCCAAATCCAGGGCTTCTGTAGTTCATTCAGGGAAGACATGACTAGGGTTTTAATCAGGACTTGATGGAACAAACTGCTTTTGGCATTAGTGGAAATCGACTGCACCTTCTTGTACATTTTTGTCAAACTTTTAAGCAGGAAATAAGGAAGGTTTAAAGGGTAGTCACCATTTAGATGCATTAGTATTCTGATATGGTAGATGTAGATCAAAGAAAACCTTCTTTCGCAGGTGATGTATATGTGAATCACCACCAGGGTAGTGTGCCATTCGGGTCAAACCCAACTGTGAGGAATTCCCCTTCTCCAATCCGGATTCTGCTTATCTGGAAGGAGGAATTGATTCACAAATTTAGTGACCACGTGTTCCTTCTTCCACCATCTTTCCCCTCCAACCACGAGCCTGCAAGCCTTGGCTATAGTCTGCTCTGTCACCAGCATCAACATTTTGTCGATTTCGACCTCATGACCATCGAAGTTCAAAGCAAATTCCATGGAAACCTGTTAGTCATATCCTTGAAATGTAGTGAGGAACTCAAACCACCCGGCGTATCTGAATCTTTGAGCCATCTGAGGGTAGGCTTCAAGGAGTTCGCCACCTTCTGGTTCAATTCTGGCAACTTGTTCGCTCCGCTTTGGCGCCATTAAACTAAAATTTGCAACTAACGCCCTCAGGTTCCAAATTCCCTTCCTGCAATTGTTGATATATGCATGTTTCTTTGAATGGATACCTATATTTCTCCCTACAAGGCTGAACTAAAACAACTCGAACCGATCACATAATAATCATTAAACAACAAGTGATTTTGAAATGAACCCTGCGCACGTGCATAGCGATTATGTTCTGAACTTGTTGGATTTAGAAATGATACCAAATTCTCGTGGGAACACACGAACTCTTAACTCATGATCTTGTTATCATAACTAAATCGGGATAGCAGGCGCACGTTATGGCATGATTATTTGGCGCTACGGGAATAGGCTTATTCCCATAGCATGTTTGACAACTTGAAATTTGAAAATTCCAACGGCATAAAGGAGACACTTCTAGTTTAAACAATGTTTTTCATAATCAAAACTCAAATAAATCATCAAAGATTTTAATGCAAACCATGAAATATCCAAAATCTAAAAAATGAAAATAGTTGAAAGCGGAAAATGAGGGATGGGTAAGGAGGGTTTAGGACAAGGGTTTCTTACTTAAACCAAGATAAAATTAGAGACTAACATTGGCTCCTTCTGGGGATGGAGTTTTGATACTAAACTCCAAGAACTGCAGACCATTTCCTTTCCTTTATCTCTGATTCATTTATTTCCCTGTGACTGTCTGTCTTTTATTCTTTGCATAACTGTAAAAACAAGTCCATTGGGTATATGGAGTCTTTATTGAAAGAAAAAATGTTGTACTAACTCTAACCTGTCATACCTTTAGATGAAATAATGCTTCAAGAACCTCCCATTCACTGGGCCCCCAAAAATTTCAGTGTTATCTAAATTATGAAGGAGGAAAGTGTTATTGTTCATTACCTTGGTTATCCTGAAAGGACCATACCACAGATTATCAAACTTTCCATTTTTTTCTTTATCTTCTCTCCTGGCATCCCATCTCAATACCAAATCTCCTTCATTGAAAACATCTTTCTTGGTTCCTTTATCAAATGTAGCCTTGATTTTGTTCTGATGAGCAGCAACTTTCTGGTTAACCTGTTCTCTGGCCTGCTGAACTTCAATGAGCTGAAAAATCCTTCTTTGTACATCATTGGGTTCTTCCTGCTCTTCTTGCAAAAACTTCAAAACTGGCAGGCCCAATTGAGTTGGAAGGATAGCTTATGTGCCATATACCATCTGGAAGGGAGATGTCCCAATAGCTTTCTTGTTGCTGATGCGATCAGCCCATAAAGAAAATTTCAACTTAGAATCCCATGCTTTTTTATTTTCTGCCAGCAACTTTTTGATAATCCTTACCAGTGTCTTATTCGAAGATTTAGCCAATTCGTTCCCCTGGGGGTAGTAGGGAGTAGAATGAACCAATTTGATATTGTATTTATTGCATAATTCAAGCATGGAATTAGACTTAAAAGCCTATGCATTATCAGTGACCAACTTTTTAGGACAGCCAAACCTGGAAAAAATATATCCCTCTAGAAATTCCATGATTACCTTGTCTGTAGTATTTCGAGTCGGAATTGCTTCTATCCACTTTGTAAAGTAATCAGTGGCTATAAGAATCCATCTATGTTGCCCTGATGAAGTGGGATTAATTTCTCCGATGAAATCTAATCCCCACTGTTGGAATGGTCTGTGGGCAATGATTGGTTTCAGAGGCATGGATATAAGTTTATGTTTTCCAGCAAATTTCTGATAGGGTTCACATGCCCTGACCTGAGCAAAAATATCTGAGAATAGAACTGGCCAGTAATAGCTTGCTCTCATAATTTTGAAGGCAGTTGCCTTCCAATGATGATGCCCTCCGCAAACACGATGATGAAGATCTTGAAAGATTTGTTTAGCCTCCTTTTCGTCCACACATCTTAATAGAAAACCATTGGGATCTTTCCAAAATAGGGTCTGATCAATAATACAATATTTTACAGCTCTCAACTTTAATGATCTGTATTTTGATTTATCCAATTCTGGGGGAGATTGAAAATTCAACAAGAAAAATACGATGTCCTTATACCATTCTGAAGAAACAAACTTGTTGTTTATTTGTAAATCATTTTCTTCAATCTGAACAAAAGAGTCCTGTGTCATATCTGAATGATGGTATAATCCAATTGCTTTGTAATTGGATTCCATCATTAATTTTGTGAGACATTGTCCCTTTATCAGCTAGGTAGGCTTTATGGTGAGATCGTATTCCAACATTTTGGTTATCCATTTCCCCCTCTTACCTTCACAATCGGGCTGAACCAATATTTCTTTAACTGCACTGCTTGGTACATAAGCAGTAATTTTTGATTGAAGAATATACACTCTGAAAGATTTGAAAGCCTTCACTAAGGCATAAGCCTGTTTTTATATTAGATCATACTTCAATTCAGAATCCCTGAGAGTTTTGCTAAAGAATGAGATAGGCTGCTCGTGACCTTGTTCATTTCTTTGCAGAAGAACAACGGCTATGGTATTTTCTGATACAAATGAAAAAATCATGAACTCCTTGGAAAAATATGGGATAATTAGAATAGGTGCCTGAACAATAGCCTGTTTGATCTTTTCAAAGGATTCTCTTGCCTCCGGTATCCACTTAATTTCTGCATCCTTTTTCAGCATATCAGTGATGTATTTGACAATCTCTGCAAATTTAGGTATAAACCTCCTTAAAAAATTAATCTTACCAATGAGGGACTGAATGGACTTTTTATTTCTCGGAATGTCGATTAGTTGAATAGCCTTTACTCTTTCTGGATCTATTTTAATTCCTTCAGGCGAAACAATATGTCCAAGAAGCTTACCTTCCTCCATGGMAAAATGTGATTTTTTGGGATTAAGTGATATGTCGTACTTCCTGCATTTCTCAAAGGTCTGCTTCAAATGTTGTAAATGATCTTCATTTGATGCTGAAAATATAGTGATGTCATCAAGGTAAATTACCACAAACCTGTCTTTCTCGCCAATGAAAGCTATATCCATAGCTCTTTGAAATGTAGCCCCAACATTCATCAACCCAAAAGGCATCTTTTCGTACATAAAGGTGCCCCATGGAGTGGTAAAAGTTGTTTTCTTTTTGTCTTCTTCCATTACTGATATTTGATTGTACCTTGAATATCCATCTAGCATAGAAATTCTTTTTGCGCCAACAACCTTTTGTAAGATATAATCCATTTTTGGTAATGGATAATTATCTTTCAGAGAATACCTGTTCAGATTCCGGAAGTCTACACAGAGCCTTATCTCTCCGTTCTTTTTCCTGACGGGGACAAGGTTTGCTACCCATTCTGAGTATCTTAGTGGCACTATGATTTTTTCTTCTAGCAGCCTCTTCAATTCCTTTTCAATTATTGGTAACAGTAAAGGATTGAATTGCCTGAATTTCTACTTTACAGGTTTTGATCCAGGTTTTAAAGGGATTTTATGCTGAATAATTTATGTATCAAACACTTTCAAATCTTCATAAGACCAGGCGAATATATCTGAATATTGTTTCATTAATTCAATATATGCTTCCTTCTGCTTTTTTGATAGTTTTCTGGATGCTTTTACCAGCTTGGGACTTGCATCTGAACTAATGTCACAGTCTTCCACGTTTGTTTCTTCTGTTTGGATAACAGCCTTCTTGGAGACATCATTGTGATCGAACAATCTTTCTAATGGAACCAAACCCTTAGGCAGATGGTTTGTCTTCAATTCGATGATCTTGTGACCAACAATAGTATCTTGAAGAATTTATGCAGTGTGTATTTTTGCTTCTGCATCTTCATCATCTTGATCAATTGAAATGTTAGAAAACTCTTCAATGGTTTTCATAAATCTCTGAATTTCCTCATCATCTTTAAAAACCTGCTAATGTTTTATATTATCCGGGATTGAAGGTCTGTGTCTGACTTCAATTTGAAACTTCAGATTAGGAAACATCAAAGTTTTAAAATTGCTTGATGCAAATGCCAAAGAATCAACCTGCTGATTTAAATCCCTGTGAACAAAAGTAATATTGAATGCCAAGAAGAAGTTATCTATATAATCCCACACCTCATTTCTATATTGTTTCAATCTTTGCTGCTTGGTTTGATATATGTTTCTAACCTAGTGAACAATAAGTTCAGAGTCTCCAAAAATAGACAACTCATTTATTCCCATGTCTCTTGCAGCTTTCAATCCTAACAGCAAAGCTTCATACTCACTTATATTATTAGTGGTTTCAAATTCAAGTTTATATGACATTGGAATAACCTCCTTGGTAGGGGAAATGAAGACAAAACTAGCTCTGGAACCTTCTTTAGAACTAGCCCCATCAAAATACATTTTCCAAACAAAATGGTCTTCACTATCTCTTATTGTAGTTATTGACTTTCTGACTGATACCTCTGCCATTTCCTCATCCATATGAAAAATAGAAGAGCCCGGATCATCTTCTACAACATATATAGGGTGATTAGTGGGATTATCATGATCACTTACCAAATAAGCCAGTCTGACTTCTCTGTATAATCTCTGTTGTTCGCCACCAAAAATGGGTATGGTTGCGTAGCTTAGGTCCATCTACAGAGTGCCACCTACCTTTTTAGCCCAAGATCTTGAAAGAAGCATCCCAAATTTTGGTGGTATGTCAGCCACGATAACATCTAACACCACACTCTTCATAGGTAATTGGGAAAGAGTTACGACCGCATCTTTCATAAGCCCAAGACATTTGACTTTCTTGGAATCAAAAGAATATAGATCATGATATGGTCTAGTAATGTCTAACCCTAATTCTTCCATCACCACCTTAGGCATGACATTATGCGAAGCACCAGAATCCATTAACCAATTGTGCAGTATCTTGTCATGGATATTTAGTGAAATGTAAAAAGTTGGAGAGGCATCAATTTTGTCTTCAATGTGAGTTCCAATAGTAATAGCAAGGTTTTCATCTTCAAGGTTGACTGTATCTGAGAAAGTGACATGAGTTGGAGCTTCTAGAGCCTTAAGGACAGTTTTTTTGAATGGTTATGTTTTCAAAAGTTCTAATAATGGTACTGGAATCTTAATTTTTTTGATTTCATGTTCGAGATTGAAAGCAGAGACATTTTTATCTGGTTCCCTTATATCAATAGTGCTATCTTTGACAGGTTGCTTCAATGAATGATCTGCTTGAACATTAGGAACACCTTTGATTGCCCCTGTCTTACCTGAAGTACTGACTTTCTTTGTAGAAATAGGTATATCTACTTTAGGCGCCTGAGAACCATATCTGAGATTGTATCTTTTCCCTATAGGTTCATGTTGGACAATCTCCTCTCCATCCCCTTCCTCAAACTGATTTGCAATCAAAGTATCTTCATATTCTTGCTGTGTTACATGTAAAGGGATTGATTCAGAATCAGTCAAGTGAACTGCAAAGTCTTCTTCTGTACCATCATTATCTTCCTCCTCATCTACTACATTATTCTGAAAAGGAGGTAATACCTTTTGGTCATCTTGATTTTTTCTTTCTCTTGGTAAAATCTGGGGTACATTGTTTGGTCTCCTCAATTGATTTGGATTTCTATAACCGCCCTCCAGTGCAGGTCTATTGGGTTGTTTTTGTTCCATCTTCAACCTTTCCATCTCAGAAGTCAAAGTTTTCAACATCTTTTTCATTTCATCCATTTTAATATCAGATGTTGAATTAGAAGATGAAGGAAGCTCTTATTTTTGCTTTTTTCTATCTCTGTCACTTCTGGATTTCAATTTGTCTGCTGCTAATATGTTTGATTCCACCTCAATAGTTTCATCTTGCATTAGGTTGATGGTAGTGGCTCTTCTTTCCCTAAGCAATAAAGAAAATTCAACATTGAATGCATTGGCAAATGTGATTTTGGCTGATGCCTCGGAAGGTTTTATCTCCTCTGGAATTTTACCGTACATCAGGTTGAACCTTTTGGTAAAATCAGGAATTGATTCTCCTTGTTTCCTCCTTAAAGCACCAAATTCAGTAAGGTAATACTGAAAATATTTTTTATCTGCCCATCGATTTAGAAAGGCCTCATCTAAAGCTATAATATCAGTGATTGAGTTAGCAGGCAAACTTCTGAACCACTTTCTTGCTTCCCCATCTAAACTTTGTACGAATAATCTCATCCATACATTAACATGCTCTACATTAAAATTGTCTGCAAAACTATAAAATGAACTCAAATGTTCTTTAGCAGTAACTGATCCTTCTCCATTAAATCTGGGCAAATATCGCATATAATCATTTGGTGGAAAAGCATACATGACTTGAGGAAGTACCAGAGGAGCATACCTAGCTGCAACTATTTGGTCCATTCTATCTGCAGCCATATTAGTTGTGTTTAGAGTTTGGGGGATAAGCAAGATTGGTGATGTTGTGGGTGAAACAATCCCTTGTGTTTTACAACTTATATGTATTGTCCCTGAACCTTGTGTTCCAATAGATGTAGATTTCTCTTCTGGACTTTGATCAACTAATGGACTGAGAAACAGAGGATTATCAAAATAATAATAATGTGTTCTGGAATCTTCAAGTGAGAAAGATTCACAAGATGATGCAGAAGTCTCTGTTTCACTCTTAACACTTGTGCTGGGAACTCTCAAATCTCCAGTTTCAGACAACAAGTATGGATATTCCTGTTTAATAAGTTCAATAAGCAACTTCCTTTGTTCTGAACTTAATTCTGGAACATTTGTTGGGAATGAAACTGTATCAGACTCAACAATAGGCTTAATTTCACTTTCGGGTTTCAAATCTTCATTTGCTTGGGTTTTAATGATCTCAGAAGATTCTGCCTGAGAACTTTCTGAAGATAATTTCCCTTTTGAATGTGAAAACTGACCAGGAAGAACTTTAGGCTTTCTTAGTATTTTTTCAGGGTCTGGCACTGCTACTACAGTATCGGGATCTGGATTTTTCCTTGTTACTGGTCTCTTATTTGATGGTGGAGGATTTTTTGGAATTTTAGGTCCTTTCCCTTCTTTCTTAGGAGCCAGAATTACTACAGAGGAGTCGCCAGGTGAATAATCACAGTCTTTAGAAAATGTCCAAAATCGTGTTCATCATCAAGATCTGAATCTAAACTTGTCGTTTCCCCAGGGAAGTTATCTTCGTTTCTTCGCTCCCCAGCAACGGCGCCAAAAATGTTAGTCCCTAAAGTTGCACTTGACTGGTAAGGGCAAGCTAGGGCATCATTGATTTTATTGCAAAGTATTTTTTAGGGTTTTATGATTTGGTTTTGGTATAATGGTTGAAAACTGAGTCAAGCTTACAACATGGCATGAAAATCAAGATTAAAACATTGCATATCCCATTGGCTGAATAATAGGTAGATACATAGATGGAGTAAACCAATTCAAGAAAAAAGAAACTAAAATCTTCAATTTGTCAATTTCACAAAGTTTAGTTTCAATATATTATAAAGAAACAGGGGTATCATCTTGAAATCATTACTTGAAAATTATCTCTACAACAAAATCTTCATTGTATAAATTAACATTCAAGAACCAAAACCAATGCAATTTGAATAATAAATTCAAGCATGAAAATGAAATAACAGAGTAGAAAAGAGAAGGTCTAACCATCCATATGCCTTTGGTATTAAGTGTCAATTGAACATACATGCCTTTACAATAATCTCCACAAAAAGTCTCTATAGATCTCCAAATTTTCGAGCCTCATAAGGTTTGTCTTCTGTCTATTTAAAACAGCTATGAAACTACCAAATCCTATTATTTAGGACAGCTTTAAATGACTAGAATCAAAGAGTATCCAGATCCTAAATTATGTCACTCAAAAATGAGCTACTATTTCCAAACTAGTCCACAGCTCAACAGCTTGATATAACAAACATTGCCAGCAATACATTTGACTCTACAAAATAGGGATTTCGTTTGACTCTGTAAAGCAGATCGAAGTGTTAGCATTTCCTTGATCAAAATGAGTAATTATTTGCCATATCTCCTGGAGCACCTTTAAACAAAACTGTAACCAATCTTCATGTTACCTTTAAGATAAAATTGTAGCAGTGGCTTTGGCATTTTTCTGCTTGAGCTTTGTGGTTAACACAACATTGTGTCAGTAAAGTTTGAAATTGATTTCCCTGAGTTCCTTAAGCAACACCCTTTGCTCCTTCTTCTTATTTTTAAGACTTTGAATTATTTCCTGCTGACGAGCATTCCATTGTTCTATCTGCATCTTTTCCTTCTTTAACTGCTTTATGGTTTTCTGAAATTCTTTAATCTTTTCCTTATCAGTTCTTATCTCGACCCTGAATCCTGAACAATCTTCAGAGGGTGCAGTTTCATTCAGATTTAAAGTAACACTGGGTTCTTTGGCTTTAACCTGGTATTTTGAAATCAATTATGAGCTATGTTCTTCTTCAGAACTTGATGAATCCATAGGTCCAGGTACATCTGGTAAGTAATCYGAATCTTCCAAGTAATCCTGTTTTTCTTCAGGGAATTCACTGATACSTTTAGCCATCTCTTTAGCCTTAGCTAATCTAGTTGAAGCTCTCGTTACAGGGCCTGTAGGTGGTGTAAGTTTTCCCTTTCCTTTGCTGACAGATTTCTTGGGAAAAGGAGTCTTTTTTGCTCTTTTCCTGGTGCTTGTTTCAACATCCTCATAATCATCATCTATGATTATGGTGTTTTCTTCTTTAATGGCCAGATTGAACATTGCTTTTGAGTTCAGTCTATACTTATTAGTATCCCTGGTTGAATTTCTCCGAGGTTTTTGTAATACACACACACCTTTTTTCCTTTTTCCTTTAGCTACAGCGTTCTTTTTGCCGGTGGATGGCATTTCAGACTTGACTGCAGTTTGAGCAATGAGATCATTATCTGACTCAGTCTCTTCTTTGACATCTTCCTCAAGAAGGATTTCATTTTCGATCTCCCACCTAGGTCTCTTACTCCTGCTCTTCTTAGTTACCTTGATATCAGAAGATTCATCTTTTACAGGGTTTTCATCAGCAATATCTCGACTTTGTTTAACRGTTTTCCTCCCTCTGCCCTTTTTCGGCTTATTGGATTGAGTAATAGGTTTTAAGGATTCCGTGAGCCAATTCCAGGGCTTCTGTAGTTCATTCAGGGCAGACATGACTAGGGTTTTAATCAGGACTTGATGGAACAAACTGCYTTTGGCATTAGTGGAAATCGACTGCACCTTCTTGGACATTTTTGTCAAACTTTTAAGCAGGAAATAAGGAAGGTTTAAAGGGTAGTCACCGTTTAGATGCATCAGTATTCTGATATGGTAGATGTAGATCAAAGAAAACCTCCCTTCGTAGGTGATGTATCTGTGAATCACCACCAGGGTAGTGTGCCATTCGGGTTGAACCTAGCTGCGAGGAATTCCCCTTCTCCAATCCGGATTTTGCTTATCTGGAAGGAGGAATTGATTCACAAATTCAGTGACCACGTGTTCCTTCTTCCACCATATTTCCCCTCCAACCACGAGCTTGCAAGCCTTGGCTATAGTCTGCTCTGTCACCAACATCAACATCTTACCGATTTCGACCTCATGACCATCGAAGTTCAAAGCAAATTCCATGGAAACATGTTCGTCATATCCTTGAAATGTAGTGAGGAACTCAAACCACCCGGCGTCTCTGAATCTTTGAGCCATCTGAGGGTAGGCTTCAAGGAGTTCGCCACCTTCTGGTTCGATTCTGGCAACTTGTTCGCTCCACTTTGGCACCATTAAACTCAAATCTGCAACTAACACCCTCGGGTTCCAAATTCCCTTCCTGCAATTGTTGATATATGCATGTTGCTTTGAATGGATACCTGTATTTCTCCCTACAAGGATGAACTAAAACAACTCGAACCGATCACATAATAATCATTAAACAACAAGTGATTTTGAAATGAACCCTGCGCACGTGCATAGCGATTATGTTCTGAACTTGTTGGATTTAGAAATGATTACCAAATTCTCGTGGGAACACACGAACTCTTAACTCATGATCTTGTTATCATAACTAAATCGGGATAACAGGTGCACGTTATGGCATGATTATTTGGCGCTACGGGAATAGGCTTATTCTCGTAGCACGTTTGACAACTTGAAATTTGAAAATTCCAATGGCATAAAGGAGACACTTCTAGTTTAAACAATGTTTTTCATAATCAAAACTCAAATAAATCATCAAAGATTTTAATGCAAACCATGAAATATCCAAAATCTAAAAATTGAAAACAGTTGAAAACGGAAAATGAGGAATGGGTAAGGAGGGTTTAGGACAAGGGTTTCTTACTTAAACCAAGACAAAATTAGACAAAATTAGAGACTAACACATCCTACCATGAATATGTTGTTTTGCCTTTCTAAGTATATCAGGATTGTAAGTTTATTTGGATCTATAAACATGTTCAACTATATCTTGTGTAGAAGCCATCTCATCTTCCCTCTAAGCTTTAAACGCTTGGCCCACGTTACATATTAGGCTACTTGTTTGTTTTCAATAATATTATTTGTCCTCTCTAAGCTTCAAATTAGGTTGTTTTGTTGGATCTCTTATTGAATTAATATATTGCTCAAGCAAGTGCTTGGAGTATGGTGTAGTCATCCAAAGGTCTCGATGAAACTTCTTTGATGCAGTGTTACATATGGTTTTTAATATCGACCTTAGATTTCCAACTTTAGCTCCATGTTTTTTTTTTTATAAAGTACTCATTCCAATTGGCGTTGTTGGATAAAAAAGAGTTGTGATCTAATGAATGAACAAAACATATAATTCAATTTGAGAGCCTTGTTATAAGCAAATTCCATTTTTAGTGGTTGTATCGAAAAGTTGTTATGCCACAATTCAAATGCAATCGTCTAATCATATTATTATCGTTTGACATGACTATATAATTCCTTTTTTCGTTTAATGGTAAAAATGAGTTTATTTTATTAATATTATAATCATTAATGGCAACACTTAATGTTTTTGCCTATGATATTATAAAGTCAAATAAAGTCATTGCATGGAAGATACAATTCTTAGGTCAAATTAAACTTAATAATAGAAAGTATTTATATAAAGTCATTGCATGGAAGATACAAATATTAGGTCAAATTAAACTTAATAATAGAAAGTATTTATATTGACTAGACATTTTTTGTGACTCTCATTCTTATTAATATTTTCCAACCTTTTTTATGCTTTATCAAAAAAACTTTTATTATATTATTTTCTTTGTCAATAAGTTATTCTAAGCAAACAAATTTATTATGCTATTTTATTTGTTTATAAATTATTGTAAGAAGAAAAAAATCGAAATACACAAGTCATTGCCTATATAGTTGGAAGATACAAATATTATGTCAAATCAAACTTAATAATAGAAAGTATTTATGTATTTATATTGATTAGACCTTTTTTATGTTTCTAATTTTTATTTAATATTTTTTAATTTTTATAATTATTTTTTAGTAGTAGGTTAAAGATTCTATGAAATAATGATTTTTTTGAGGGATATTTATTCGAAATTTGCGAAAATTTGTTGGGTTCGTAGATTTGAGTGATTATTTCTATAGAATTCGAGTGTTTTGGGAGTTTTTCAACATGTTGAATCCATTTCTACATTCAAAAATGAATTTTAAACAACAAAAAATAGTGATATATGTAAATTTATATTACCAAATTCTAGAGAAAAAAAACCATTTCGTAGAATAGCTAACCAATACCATTTTTTTATACTTTATCAAAAATCTTTTATTATATTATTTTCTTCTTTATTTATAAATTATTTTAAACAAACAAATTTGAAAGATGCAATTTCTCATTTTAAACAATAACAAACAGAGTGCACAACATACTATTTTCATCCAACATTTTGTGGATAACCTTCACCTACATTGAAGGCAATTCCAAATTAATGTTATTCATTTTGGAAGTGGAAAACTTGAATAGAAAGAAGAAATTGCCATGAATTTTAAAATTTCTGATTAACAAACTATATTCATCTTAGGATTCCATAGTATGTCCATGGAATATGTAAGATAAAATGAAATGGACTTATATCTCTTTAACAAGCCCAAAATAATCGTGGCATAAAAAAAACCATTGAAGCAACTACAACTTTGAAATGAATAAATGTCACTGCATTTTTTTAGCTCATACATAATAGTGTTTTTTTATTAAAAAAAAAAAAATTGTTATAACTAATTATTAAAATGGTATGTTAATATATTGGTTTATAATATTATTTTATGTCATATTAAAACACATGCTTTATATATATCTTTTAGGAAATTAAATATTCATATGTTTCTAATGAAATGCCTATTACTTTTGTAGAAAGTTATGGAAACGTGATAATTAATGCAAAACATGAATTTGCCTTCTTGTATCGTGTATCTTAATTATGTGAATTTTCAACTTCAGAATTTAGAATTGTTACGATATATAAATAAAATGATAACAACAAAGAATAAAGAGTATTTCAATTTTTAACAATTCCAATGTACTACGCAATTCAAAAGACAAGATACCAAAGTGTTTCAATACGTCTCAACCTTTAAGAGAAATATTAACATGTATGTAATAAATATGAAAAATACTTTTTTTTTACAGATAAAAAATGGCTCAAATTATCATTAATAATATTTTTTTAAAACAATGCACAGATATCGAATTCTGCAAGAGAGAACACTCTTGTAACACCATTTCTAGATACAAACCCAGCGCATTAATAAGTAAAGCATTATACTACGTTGTCGCCAATGACTGTCCCAACACTCCATGACCAGTAGCAAGGACACCCATAGACGATTGAGAAGTAGATCAGTGAAGTAATAAAACTGGTTCCAATTAGATACAACAGAGGCTATCATTCGACAAAAAGGCAAATGAGTCGATCATTCCAGCAAAGAAACAACCTCAGGAAATTAGAATATTTGTAGAGTAATTAGTTGTCCTTCTCTTTCGTTGTCCCAAGTCCAATATATCAGGCTTCCTTTAGGCGAAAGTATTGCTTTTTTTTACAGAGAATCTGCCTCTGCATTCGCTTCTCTATATATATGTTGGAGAATGAGATTTTGGAAATTTTTCTCTAAGGTTCTAACTCTGCGTTTCCAGCCTTCAATTTTTGTAGCTAAAAGATTTCCCTTCCTCTGCATCCAGTCGATAACAACCTTGGAGTCCCCCATCAACTGCATCAGACGAATATCCAGGAGATTTGCCAGAAAAAGTGAGGCCCACACCCCAACTAATTTTGCCTTATGAAAGCAGTGAATATAACAATAAATAATGCTCTTATGTTCTCCAATATAAATGTTAAATCATTTAATACATTCACTTTTAACTTATATCAAATCAACAAGACATATAGTACTAGAAACTACAAACCATGAAGAATATATATGGCTAAAATAAAATCTGCAATTTACACAAGTATTGGACAACTTGAAACTTCATTAGTATGCATCAAGATGAAGTTCATGTACATACCATAGTCTTATCCCAAGGCTAGTGCAATCCTCTATCTCTTCAAAACCCTAACTAGGAAAAACAATGAAAATTGTAGGTCAACCAAGGAGATCCAACAAGCATGTCCTCCAAGGAAAGACATCTCCTTTTTTTCTTCTCTTCACCAAGTACAACCTAGGGTTTCATCTCAAAATCCTAACCCTAGTCTTCTAGATGATCGAAGAATATCAAGAAACCTTGGCTATTTCAAGAGAGAGAGAGAGAGAGAGAGAGAGAGAGAGAGAGAGATAAACTACAATAGAAGATCCAAGAAAGAGAGGAGAACTAGTGCACTCCTCTTGATCACATCTCTATCACAAGATGAAAAGGAATGATGAGTGAGTAAAGGACTCTCTCCTTCCTATATATATATGAGAGGTAAGGGAGGCCAACAATACATATGTGGGTATATGCCCTTACAAGCAACCTATAATAACACATGTGGAGAACTACACTCCAAACGTACACGTGTCAATCTCCAAGGTGAAGTCATCCACAATCAAGGCTCCAAATGTAAGGGTGCTTCATGAGGTGTGTGAAACACTCCTCCTACAAGCCTCTAAAGACTCCAATTAACCTTCTAAGCCATGTACTCCACTGGGTTCACTCCCCCCTACATGAACATTCTTGCAACATAAGCATCACTAAGTCAACTCCAAGACTCCATGTGTAACGTACCCAGCCACCATGGTTGGTCATGCCACGCAAAAATTTTGTCTTTATCAACTGTGATATCATTTTATTAACGTACCTAGCCTCTAGCTAAGCAACAATATGTGTTGAATACACATTACAAGAAACTTCTACTAATTAAAGCCATTCATCTTAGGATTCCATAGTATGTCCATGGAGTATGTAAGGAAAAATGAACTCAATTCGCTAAAAATGGTCTTATATCTCTCTTTAACAAGCCAAAAAAAATCATGGCATAAAAAAAACATTAAATCAACTACAACTTTGAAATGAATAAATGTAAGTGCATTTTTTTAACTCATACATAATCTCTTACCTCAGTGTTTTTTTTTTTTTTTAATTATTTTGTTTTGTTATAACT
>ML785271.1:714061-732708 GCA_009831015.1 Picea engelmannii
TTTATATATATATATATATATATATATATATATATATATATATATATATATATATATATATATATATCTTAGGAAATTAAATATTCACATGTTTCTAATGAAATGCCTATTACTTTTGTAGAAAGTTATGGAAACGTGATAATTAATGCAAAACATGAATTTGCCTTCTTGTAACGTGTATCTTAATTATGTGAATTGTCTACTTCAGAATTGAGAATTGTTGCGATATATAAATAAAATGATAACAACAACAAAGAGTATTTCAACTTTTAACAATACCAATCTATTAGGCAATTCAAAAGATAAGGTACCAAAGTGTTTTAATAGGTCTCAACCTTCTAGAGAAATATTAACATGCTTGTAACAAATATGAAAAACACTTATGAAAGCAGTGAATATAACAATAAATAATGTTTTTATGTTCTTCGATATAAATGTTAAATCACTTAACACGTTTATTTTTAATTTATATCAAATCAACAAGATATATAGTATCAGAAACTACAAACCATGAAGAATATATATGGCTAAAATAAAATCTGCAATTTACATAAGTATTGAACAACTTGAAACTTCATTAGTATGCATCAAGATGAAGTTCATGTACATACCATAGCCTTGTCCCAAGGCTAGTGCAATCATCTATCTCTCCAAAACCCTAACTAGGAAAAACAATGAAAATTGTAGGTCAACCAAGGAGATCCAACAAGCATGTCCTCCAAGGAAAGACATCTCCTCTTTTTCTTCTCTTCACCAAGTACAACCTAGGGTTTCATCTCAAAATCCTAACCCTAGTCTTCTAGATGATCGAAGAAGCTCTTTTTCTTCTCTTCACCAAGTACAACCTAGGGTTTCATCTCAAAATCCTAACCCTAGTCTTCTAGATGATCGAAGAAGATCAAGAAACCTTGGCTATTCCAAGAGAGAGAGAGAGAGAGAGAAACTACAATAGAAGATCCAAGAAAGAGAGGAGAACCAGTGCACTCTTCTTGATCACATCTCTATCACAAGATGAAAAGGAATGATGAGTGAGTAAAGGACTCTCTCCTTCCTATATATATATGAGAGGTAAGGGAGGCCGACAATACATATGTGGGCCTATCCCCTTACAAGCAACCTACAATAACACATGTGGAGAACTACACTCCAAGCGTACACGTGTCAAGCTCCAAGGTGAAGTCATCCACAATCAAGGCTCCAAATGTAAGGGTGCTTCATGAGGTGTGTGAAACACTCCTCCTACAAGCCTCTAAAGACTCTAATGAACCTCCTATTCCATGTACTCCACTGGGTTCAGTCCCCGCTACATGAACATTCTTGCAAAATAAGCATCCCTAAGTCAACTCCAAGACTCCATGTGTAACGTACCTAGCCACCATGGTTGGTCACACCACGCAAAATTTTTGTGTTTATCAGCTCTGATACCATTTTATTAACATACCTAGCCTCCAGCTAGGCAACAATATGTGTAGAATACACATTACATGAAACTTCTGCTAATTAAAGCCATTCTTTTGATGTTATCCGTTTTCCCATAGCCTACAACTACAATTTATAACAGATTTAGCTATAACAATAATCATAAAACATATGCATATGAAACATGTTAATAATCAACAGGAGATACAACTAAATCGTTCATTACAACAACATATAAGTCATACGCATTCATGTGGAGTTCATGCACATCAACAACACATGTAAATAACCCAGTACAAGATTAAACACTTATCTTAAATAAGAATCGTGCAACCAACTACTTGGGACAAACGTTCCACCCAACCGTAGACTAATTGTTCCAAATCTCAACAACCATTCACCCTCAAGATGAGGCTAGCAATCCAAAAAAGAGGGTGGTCTCTCACAATCCACTCACAACTCATAAATCTCTCAACCCAAATGATATTCTCCTACATCTATCTTGACTTTTCCACCAGCTCTCTTCCGCTTGACCTGCCGAACCCAAGGAGTGCACCATTCATTTATCAAGGTTAGCCCAAGGGATGTACGATCCATTTATCAAGGCTAACCCAAGGAATGAGTCATTTGTTTATCAAGGCCTCTCTGGCATAGGAAACTAGGAATCTCGCAGCTGGGAATTCAAGGGAACACTGCTGCTAGGAAATATATCAGCAAACCAACAACAACACTTGTTGTTTCAATGCAACTCATTTAGGATTTCACTCTTCTAGCCTAACAACTAGGATCTTTAGTTCTCCAGCTCCAATTCTCTCCAACTATGCTCTGGCTACGCTCCAGACTTTCCTTCCTCTCGTTGCACCAGCTCCCAGCTCTTTGTTTGTTTCCCACGCATAGACTTGACTATCGCCCAAACTGCTCGAACTATTGTTACCTCTCTCCCATGGATTGTAATCTACCCCCATGTGCCCAACAAATTCAGGATGTGACCACTCAAACCCACCCTCATACATGTATTCAATGATTGGATTTGGGAATACTCAATCAGAAAAATGTGACCACTTTCACCCACCTTTTTACATGCATTCAATGATTGGCTTTGGGAACACTCAATCAGACATCGAAAGGTTCATATATAGTAGCAAATTTAGGAAAACAGGTTAAGTCTATAAACATGGGTAATTTCCCCCCTTGGACCCATCTTGGCCATTATCCTAGACACTCCCCTCTCTTGTGGATTAATTCAGCCCCCATCTATTGTTTGTGTCCCCTTAGTAGTTGGCATCACATTTTTATTAATAAAACAAGGAAATATAATTCGCATATTACATCGCTTGGTCATAGCAACATATTATATCTACATAAGCATTAATTAAACGGGGGATGTTACATTCCCCCTCCCCTACAATTGTGCGCCTTCCTCGGTGCACTCTATGTCGATATACATATATGCAAATTTACAACACAATAATCATAAATAAATTTCTACAATTTAACAGCTCCAACAACATCTCCAACCAAATTCTCATGTTCCTCTCAACTCACCAACCCAAGGAATGCACCATTCATTTATCATGGATACCCAAGGAATGTGTCATTCATTTATCAAGGTCCCCAACGCAATTGGCCAGGACTCTAAGATGTGGTTCTGGAACTCTATTTGCTCAAAATGGAATCTTGCATTTACGAGTATTATGCCCACATGTTTTCTTCATGCTCCCAGGTAGCATCTTTAGGACTGTAACAGGTCCATTGAACCTTTACCATCCCTATGGATTTATTCTTGATCACTTTGACTTTCTAGTCCGGGATGTGTACTGGTTCCACCTAGAAATCCTCTTCGTGCTCCACCTAGATCACATTCCAATCAATGACATGATTATCATCAGGTACATACTTTTTAAGTAATGATACATGAAACATATTATGCACTCTCATGGATGCAGGCAAAGATAATATGTATGCAATTGGCCCTATCTTTTCTAATATTTCAAAAGGACCACAATATCTTGCTGCCAACTTCGGGCAACTTCCTAATCTTAGCGAACTTCTCTTTGCCTTCACTTTCAAAAACACATGTTCTCCAACTTTGAAATCTATGAAAACTTTGTCCCTATCTACACAACTTTTCTTCTTATCCTGGGAAGCCTTCAAATTCTGCTTAATCCTTTCCATCTAATCTTCCATTTCCTTTAGCAATTTTGGCCCAACAACTGCTGTGTCTATTGGATTATCCCAACTCATTGGGGTGTTACATTTCCTGCCATACAATGCCTCAAATGGACTCATTTTCAAGGAGGCATGATACCCATTATTCTAGGAAAAATCAACTAAATGGATATAATCTTCCCACTTTAATGGTTGATCCATCACGTACATTCTATGCACTTTAATGGTTGATCTGTCCCGTACATGATAATGGTTGCAATATGAACTTCATGAGATCTCATATTGAGTGCATCAGCCACTTGATTTTCCTTTCCCTTTATGTGCCTAAATTCGAAATCATATTCACTCAAAAATTCCATCCATCTAGTTTGCCTAGCATTTAGTATTGGTTGTCCAAACAAATGCTTCAGACCATAATGGTATGTCCTTAGCTTGAATTTCTTACCCACAAGGTAATGCCTCCACATTTTCAATGCATGTATGATCCCTGCTAACTCCAATTCATGGGTAGCATAATTCCTCTCATGTTTTTTTAATTTTTTGGACTCATAGCATACCACATGATCCTTTTGACTAAGGACTCGACTAAGCCCTTCCTTGCATGCATCAGTGCACACAACAAAATATTTGTTTGGATCTGCAATCTTCAATGTTGGATCACTTGTCAATATTATTTTCAACTGTTGAAAACTCTCTTCACACTTGGAATTCCATTCGAACTTCACACCCTTCTTTTGCAAAGAAATGATTGGACTTGCAATCTTTGAATTTTTTTTTATGTATATTTGGTAATAACAAGCAAGACCCATGAAATATCTAACCTCTGTCACATTCTTTAGATTTGGTCATCCTCTAATGGCCTATATCTTCTTAGGATACACTTCTATCCCTGCTACTGATATTATATGCCCCAAGTAGTGAATCTTCTTTTGATAAAAGATGCACTTACTTATCTTGGCATATAGTTTGTGCTCTCTCAAAACTTATAACACCATTCTTAAATGTTGCTCGTGTTCTTCTTTTGATTTGGAATAGACAAGTATATCATCTAAGAACACAATCACAAACTTGTACAGGTACTCCTTGAACACTTTGTTCATCAAACACATAAAAATTGTTGGGGCATTTAATAGTCCAAATGGCACTACCGTGAATTCATAATGCCCATATCTTGTTCTGAATGTCGTCTTGTTGATGTATTCTTCCCTTATCCTTACTTTATGATAGCATGATTTCAAGTCAAAATTTGAAAATATTCTTGCACCTTTCAGTTGATCAAACAAATCATCAATTATGGGTAAAGGATACTTATTTTTTATGGTAACCTTATTAATTTTCCTAAAATCAATACACAACCTTAAAGTTCCATCCTTCTTCTTCACAAACATAACCAGGGCTCCCCAAGGTGACACACTTGGGTGTATATACCCCTTTTTTTAACAATTCTTCAAGTTGCATCTGCAACTCCTTCAATTCTGGTGTACCCATTATGTATGGTGTCTTAGACACTGGGGCAGCTCCTGACACCAAATAGATAGAGAAATCAATGTCTCTCTTTGGTGGAAATCTTGGGCCTTCTCTAAAAACATATTGAAAATCCCTCAAGATCGGATGGTATTCAATGCTTTCCACTTTATCTTTGGTTGCCTCCTCCATATGGGCTGCAAACACCTGACATCCCTTCCTGAAGCTCTTCTTCAACTGCATAGCTGAAATTTCTGTAACAACTACAACTCTTGGAATGCCTTGAATCTTACCTTGCTTCCCTTCATCATCGATACATGTGATATGTGTCTTTTTGTAACAGTCTAGGACATCATGATTCTTTTCCAACCAATCCATGCCAATTAGACAGTCATACAAACCCAATGGTATGATGTTTACATCTACCTTCGTGTTGAGTTCATTCATGTCTATTTGAAAATCTTTAACCAACTCATTGATCTTTCTCTTAGCCCTCATGGCTAACTGAACTAAACAAGATTTCTTATGCTTACTTATTTGCAAGTAAAATCTCTCAACAATGTTAGCATTTATGTAACTATGGCTAGCTCCAGAATCAATTAAAATTGTTATGGATGGTCATCAATCTTACCTTCCACTTCAATCATGGGGGATTGATATTCTGCCTGATTGTTGTCCAAGGAAGCATAAATCATTGGCATGCTTCCTCCCATGTCTTCCACTATTTCATCCTCTTGAATGTTGTGGACAATCCTCATTCTTTATCCTTATGAGGGAAATCCCTATATAAGTGATTCCCCCCACATCCCCAACATTGAACAGGTTGTTTCCTTGGCCTTTTCCCAAATGAATCTTCATTCTTTTGATCATTTTGGGTTGTCTAGCCTTGCTGACTTTATTGGGAGTTATTTCTGAAAAAGGGTGGGTTAAAACCTTTCTTCCTTTGATCCTTTTTCTCTTTCATCTTGTCATTCCAAGCCTTTTGGAACACTGGCTTTCCTTTTCTTTTCTCATAAAGGTGCCTTTCTCTCCTTATGGTTTCCTCCAAGGTCTTGGGGTTGTCATATTGAATATTATCACTATAGAAGGAGGGTAACCCACTTAGAAACCTTTGTATTTTAACCTTTTCATACTTGATGAAGTCAACATACTTAAACAATTCAAAGAACCGCTTCTCATATTCCTCCATTGTCATGGTTCCCAAATTGAGTTCAAAGAACTCTATCATCTTTCTCTCATAGTAATGCTCAGAAAAATATTTCTCTTGGAAATATCCTTTGAATTTCCTCCATGGTATTCTCTTCTCATCGAGGTTCTTGGCTTGCTTAAGTTGATCCCACCACATGATTGCCTTTCCTTGCAACTGGTGGGTGGAAATCCTAGCTTCTACCCGGGATGGGTAGTCATGTAGCTGGAAATATTTCTTCATTTCCAATATCCAAGCCTTTGCATCTTCTCCTTTCCTGTGCTCACCGTTGAAAGTAGGTGGATTTATTTTCCTGAGTTCTCCTTGCAATATGTCTGCCTCATGCCTTCTTCTTTACCTCTGAATAGGAGACACACTTGGGATGATTCCTGGTCTTGAACTTGCATGAGTTATTCTAGTGGACTTCCTTGGAGAATGATGGATCCTGCTCATTCTTCTTGACTGCCTATCATTTCCATGACCATCCCTTTTGTTGTGAGATCTAGATGTTGATACTTTTCTAGCACTAGTTGCTTGCTTGGTGCCAGAATATTTGTTAACTTGCTTATGGAACATATTTAAACTTTGAAGTATCTCTTCTTGAGCCTTTGTAATCCTTTCATTATCATCCTTGTAGCTTTGTCCTTCCCTATGTAGACTTCTCATAGTGACAGTCTCTTGCCTATCTCTTCTTCCATTCGACTATGTCTCAGCATTCCCCATGTTGATATGCAGAGCTCTGAAATATTCCCCATGGTTGTAAGACCTTTGACCATATTCCATGATTTTATTCCTCATATAATAACTAAGTTTATTTTTGTACCTATAATTCTGCAAGATGCACAACCAACAAAATTTGTTAGGATAAAATAATTAACAAGATTCATAAAATTATGTACAATTGTGTTCCGATACTGTATGAGACTTATTTATTTCATTAGTTCACCCTACAAGTTTCAACACTTATATTATGTTTCCATCTATTCAGAATCACATATTCGCAGACTTGTGGACTCATGAAAGCATAATTCTTCCTTTCATAAGTCAGTCCGAAAATTCTCGACACTTAGATTTTTTTCCATCTTTTAGACTCATGGACTCGCAGGCTTACGGACTCACGAAAGCATAATTCTCCCTTTCATAAGTCCATCTAAAGAGTTTCAACACTTAGATTATTTTCCACTTCTTTGGACTCGTGGACTCACAGACTCACAATCTTGTAACTTTTTCCTTAATAAGTCCATCCAAAAAGTCTCAACACTTTGTCATTTTTCCACTTCTTCATAATTGCGAACTCACGGACTCACAATCTTGTAACTTTTATTTCATAAGTCAGTCTGAAAAGTATCAACACTTAGTCATTTTTACCTTTTCTTCGAACTTGCGGACTCACGGACTCACAATAAGTCCAAGACTTACTCGTTTTTACCTTTGCAGACTCACGGACTCATAAGAAGTCCAACACTTAGCCAGTTTTACCCTTGCAGACTCGGAAACTCACGGACTCATAATAAGTCCAACACTTAGTCATTTTTTCCTTTACTAACTCACAGACTCACGGACTCATAAGAAGTCCAACACTTAGCCATTATACCTTTGCGGACTTGCGGACTCACGAACTCATAATAAGTCCAACACTTAGTTGGTTTTACCCTTGCAGACTCATGGACTCATAATATGTCCAACACTTAGCCATTTTTTTCCTTTGCAGACTCGCGGACTCACGTACTCATAATAAGTCCAACACTTAGTTGTTTTTTCCTTTGCGAACTCATGGACTCGTATACTTATGGACTCACAGACTCACAATAATAAGTCCCAACACTTAGTCATTTTATAACTCCCTGCCTCTGTGTACTTGCCACCATGGTAGTACACATCACCTACCACTACATCAGTTGACATGTGGCCCCTCCCACGTGATGACATCAACATATGAAAAAATACCAAACTTTTTCCAATTTCGCTTATTTTCCAAAAACCCAAAAATGCCCATATTCTCCCAAAAATGAAATTCTTTCTTGGGTCGTCCATAGAGATCTGCGACTAAGCTCAATAGAACCAAATCAAGCCCTATACATAAACATTTTTTCGCTTATTTTCTAATTCGACTCTTTCACTTCGAAATTTCCATTATTTAGTTGCAAGAACTTGGGCCTTTTTCTCAATTTCATCCAATTTCATCATGGAACACCGTAAACATTTTGTCAAACAATTGCAAACGAAATCTTCCTGACATTTTTTCAAACAGTTTGCTTGCAAACTCTGTAATTTTCACTTATGTGTTCCACTTAATTGGCCCATCCAGGGCCAGTGTTGAAAAACTGGGCTATGATACCACTTTGTAACGTACCCAACCACCATGGTTGGTCACGCCACACAAAAGTTTTTTCTTTATCAGCTCTGATACCAGTTTATTAATGTACCTAGCCTCCAACTAGGAAAAATTACACGTGGAATACACATCACACAAAACTTATGCTAATTAAAGCCATTATTTTGTTATTATCCGTTTTCCCATAGCCTACAACTACAATTTATAACATATTTAGCTACAACAATAACCATAAAACATATGCATCTGAAACGTGTTAATAATCAACAAGAGATACAACTAAATCATTCATTACAACAGGATATAAGTCATACACATTCACGCGGAGTTCATGCACAACAATAACACATGTAAATAACTCAATACAAGATTAAAAACTTAGCTTAAACAAGAATCACGCAACCAACTGCTTGGGACGGACGTTCCACCCAACCGTAGACTAATTGTTCCAAATATCAACAACTAGTCACCCCCAAGTTGAGACTAGAAATCCACAAAAGAGGGTGGTCTCTCACAGTCCACTCACAGCTCATAAATCTCTCAACCCAATTGATATTCTCCTACAACTATCCCTACTTTTCCACCAACTATCTTCCGCTTGACCTACCCAACCCAAGGAATGCACCATTCATTTATCAAGGTTATCCCAAGGGATGTATCGTTCGTTTATCAAGGCTAACCGAAGGAACGATCCATTCATTTATCAAGGTCTCTCTTGCACAGGAAACTAGGAATCTCTCAGCTGGGAATTCAAGGGAACATTGTTGCTAGGAAAACTATCAGCAAACCAACAACAACACTTATTGTTTCAGTGAAACTCACACAGGAGTTCACTCTTCTGGCCTGACAACCGGTCTCTTCATTTCTCCAGCTCCAATTCTCTCCAATTATTCTCTAGTTACACTCCAGACTTCACCTTCCTCTCGCCACACCATCTCCCAAATCTTCGTTCACTTCCCATGCACAGACTTTACTACCACCCAAAATGATCGAAGTGTTGTTACCTCTCTCCCATAGATTTTAATCTACCCCTATGTGCCCAATAACTTTGGGATGTGACCACTCACACCCACCCTCATACATGTATTCAATGATTGGATTTGGGAACACTTAATCAGAAAAATGTGGCCACTTGCACCTGCCCTCTTACATGCATTCAATGATTGGCTTTGGGAACACTCAATCAGACATTGGAAGGTTCATGTATAGTAGCAGATTTAGGAAAACTAGAAGTTTTATCCAACCTCTCACTAGAATGTACAACTACCATTAGATTAGAAAGTAACCTATAAATTCCACCCACTCTCACCCCTCAAGCCAAATTCCTTGGACTAGCTAGACTATAATCATCAATGGTGCACTATTGTCCCTCAAATGAAACTTTCCATTGTACATATGTCATACAAGAAATTAAAAGAAGATTCTTCTTCAACCCAGAAACAAATAAAACATTACTCATCTCAAGAACATCACATGACGGAATCTAAAAGGAAATGGATCCAATGCCTCTTTTAATATAATTAGTGTCGTCACCAAGATCCACACTCGATGCCTCCCTCTTTTTCATAAAGTACGTTGAATAATGATCTGACATATGTCATGTGTCTCAAATCTCCATTCTCCACATACCATCTGACAATAAACACAATGTTAGAAGACAAAAAAGAGACCAATGAAAACATGGTCTGAAGCCATGATGATGACTCGTCCACTCGGTCTACAATTCCTACAATCCTTTCTTCTTCTCTCTATAACTTGGCCTTCCCTTTCTTCTTCAAAGGAAACTAGTTGGCATAATGTCCCATCACATGACATTGAAAACACATAACCTTACTCAAGTCCTTTTTTTTTATCTATACCTTCCTTCTTCTTATAGCCTTTCTTGCTACCCTTCTTCATCTTCATGATGAGACCAATTGTATATACTTTGCTTGTTTCTCTGAAAAAAAACTATAATTTGATTTCTTTCTACATAAGGTCAACCCAAAGCTTTGATAATGTCTCTTGAGCAAAAAATCCCTGAACAAAAGGCATCTAGGAAGGAACAAGTCCATTCAAAGTAGTGGACACCAACTCCTAATCCTCCACCATTGTTTCAATGGTAGCCAACTGATATTTCAACTCCATGATCATAGTTAAGTAGCTCACCCACAAGGGCTTCACCTTGTAGACCAATATCTAATCATGTTCATTCATAAAGGGGGTTTTTAAATTATAAAATATAAAGTCAATATATTGTAGGTATTGGGGGGGCATGTGGGGTCTCAAGGGGTTTATAGGTATTGGGGGGTATAAAAAGGGGTATCTAGTAAAAATAGAGGTTTCTTTTATTGGAAAGATATATTGGGAGGGGGGTTCAACAAAAGGATTTTGGGAGATATTTATCAATATCTAGTAACATTAGGGGCATTCTTTAATATCCCATGAATGAAGGCATTATGTCATAGGTTCACTGAGTGAAGACCCCTAAGCTCACCATAGTATATATATCTTGCTTGTATCAATGACTGAAAGTTGGTTTTGCAATATCATTTGTCAAGAAGCACAAGAGTTTTGAAACTACTTAACCAAGGCTCCAAACATTTTCTTTCCTATGTTCTTATCTGAAATGTGAGAGATAAAATTATCCTTCACAAAATCAAGAATTATCTCTTCGTTGTGGCTTCCTTCTTCCAATGAGTGGCCAAATATGCTAGATCAGTAGGTTCTAGAATCTCTTTCACAACATGCTCCTAAAGATCGGCTTCCTCCATATATAATTGAAGCTTGAGCTTCCATGGAACAAAAATGGAAGCTCCATACAACCTATCACACTCTCTAAGACTAAAATTTACCTCACACAACCTAAGCAAGTCCTCAAGTGCACAAATCAACAATGTCTGAAGTAGAAAAAACCCTTCTAGGGTTTAAGTGCTTTTCCCAACTTCCAATCAACCTAGGGTATCACACCCAACAACCTAAAACAAGGTCAATCTCCTCTCCCAGGTAATATTTAAATACAATACTAACTCCCCCTTACACCTAGAGTTATCTTAGCCATAAAATCTATGATACCATGTAGAAATTTCATAACTTGGACAATTAAGAAATTTCACCTCTTAACTAGAGGTTTCCTGGATATTAACCCTTTGAATTTTCATCCTTAGGGATGTTATGAAATACAAATAAATTATTATCAACAACAACAGACAAGATTTCAATTCTTAACAACCCCAACCCACTAGGTAATTCAAAATATAAGATACCAAAGTGTTCCAATAGGTTTCAGTTCTCAAGGGAAATTTTATCATGCATATAACATATCTAAAAAACACTTATGATAATTCTAAATACAATAGAAACTTTTCCCTTATATTCTTTAATATAAATTTTAAATCACTTAAACATTCCCCCTTAACTTATGTCAAATCAACAAGACATATAGTGTTAGAAATTACAAACCATGAAGAATATATATGGCTGAAACTCAAATCTGCAATTTACACAAGTCTTGGACTGCTGAAAACTTCATTAATATGCATAAATATGAAGTTCATGTACATATCATAACCTTATCCCAATGCTAGTACAATCAACTAGCTCTCCAAAATCCTAGCTAGAAAAAACAATGAGAACCCTAGCTCAACCAACGAGATCTAATAAGCATGCATCACATAAGCATGTCCTCCAAGGAGAGATGTATTTTCTTCTTCTTCTCTTCACTAAGTACAACCTAGGGTTTCGTCTCAAAATCTTAATCTCCAAATATCCAAGGGTTGAAACCCTAACCCTAGTCTTCAATATGCTCCAAGAATCTCAAGAAACCCTAGCAACTCTAAAAAAGAGAAATAGATAAGGTAAATTTGAAGATCCAAAAGAGAGAGGAGAACTATTTTGCTCCTTTGTATCACATATCTAACACAAGATGAATAAGAATTATGAGTGAGGAAAGAACTCTCTCCTTCCTCTATATATATGAGAGGTAAGGGAGGCCAACGATAAATATGTGGGACTATGCCCTTACAAGAAATCTACAATAACACATGTGGAGCACTACGCTCCAAAGGTACACATGTCAAGCTCCAAGGTAATTTCATCCACAAGAAAGGATGATCCATGAGGTGTCTAAAATTCTCCTCCTACAAGCCTCCAAAGACTCTAATGAACCTCCTAATCCATGTACTCCACTAATTCTACTCCCCTTGCATGAAAAATGTTGCAACCCAAGCGTCCCCAAGTCAACTCCAAGACTCCATGCAAGCATCCAAGATACCCCATGTTGTCTAATGCACAATTCCCTCCTCTTGGATGTGAAATGCTCCTCCTCCAATGCAGGGCATTCTCCAAGCAACCATCTCCATGTGGCCATCATGTAGAACGTCACCAAAGATAATTGAAGATCTCCAACACCTTAGGGAAAAATATCATCCAAGCACAAAACTAAGGTCAAACAACCACCAAGTAAGCCATTTATAATGTGAAAATCCATCACAAACTATCTCCCATGTGAAGATCCATCATGAACCATCCAAGGACTAATCATACACTATGTACCCCAAATCTCATGAAGCAACCCTAAACACAGTGTAAACACTTTTGGAGTAACCCTGAAAGCTATCAATTTTTTTGTATTTTATATATGAATGCATAAAATATGTTCCCAAATTATTCTTAGACTAGTTTACACATGTGAGTCTTGAGTCATTTATTTCATTTACACTTGTGTATTGTTTTGTTTACTTGGAATATCTTCTCTTTTACTTTTACTTTCACTTCCAAAAAATTGCTCTTGGCTTTCCAAATTATATATATATATATATATAGAGAGAGAGAGAGAGAGAGAGAGAGAGAGAGATAGAGAGAGAGAGAGAGAGATTTCTTTCATAGGAATCAACCATATTTTGTTAGCAATGCATTAAAATGTATAAGCACCACTTTTTTAATAGATTTTCAATAGTGGTTATACCTGGTTTATTTCAGTGGATGTTTATTTTACATTTGAAACACATTCTTGTAAATATAAAATAAATTATTTTTGGTGGGAATACACCGTATCATTTAACATGTACATAAAGAAATTAAAATTCCAACATCTTTCCTATGAATTAAAATAATTGATTTGTTGAAAGGTTGTAAAAAACATATTGGTTCCTTCATTTGACCTTTGCTTTGATAACAAGTTGATTTTCTCATACCTTGACAAATGGTTCATGATGCCAAACATAGATCTCTAAAAACAAAGCACTTGAATACTCTTCTTGACTTAATTCCTCCCTCAAGGGCGTAAAATAATTTATAGTCTAAATAAAGAATGTGAGATATGCATCCAAATAATTCCCCATTATCATTTATCATATGAAACATTGTTTTTTTCCTAGGGAGATTTACATTATCTCTAATGGATTACCTATGATATTACATGGGATGCCCTCTCATTTGAGTTCTAATTCTTAGGTTGGGCCTAGTAGTTTGACAAGGCCACCATCTCTTCCATGCAACATTTTCACCCCCTTGGTCATTGGATGTTTGTAACCCATTGTCCATGATCCATGAAGAGATGTCTTAATGGATAAACCTAGGTTTATCACCAGGTGACTTTCTTGGGGGTTATCATCAGGTGGATTTCTTGGCCTTGTGAAAGTACTTGAGACATATAGTTGTGGTCTTCTTATATTTTCCCCATACATCTACAGAAGAATATTTCTCCTCTTTTCGATTAAGCTCTTGTAAATGGTTGTTTATTATCATTTGTTTTCCACAAATTTTTTTGTCATTGCAATTTATTTCTCTGATGCCCTCTTCTATATATATAAACAATTCAATACAATAAATAGTTTACAAACCTTTGACATGATTTATTTAATCAACGAAGGAATAAATAACATTTTTGTATTTCCCATTTCCTTTTATGACTTCCTACATTTTCCCTTTTCCTTTGCAGTTGCAATTAATCATTTCCAAGGAAATCGTCGTCACATAATGGTGCTAGCCTTAAATGATAGTTCCATACACTCAATAAAAGTAGCTTCTCCATGGTATTGTGTTTCTCCTCTATTATGGAACACACACGCACCAAAATTTGCTTCCATTGGCATACACTATCCATGTTGTGTTAGGAGAGCTCCAGAAGGGCACTATCATCAAGCTTAATAAATGTACTTATAGAGTGCTTCAACATTCAACTTAATTTAATCTCTTAATTTCTTCTTATGCATAAAGATATCCTTCTTTTTCCCGGTGCATTTGATTCTCCTTTATCATTTTTTTAACTATCTTCTTTGAAACATGATTATTGCAATGCTTGAACTCAAAGTTTTTAAACACATGAATGATTTTCTTTGGGACCTAGTGCCTATATTGCTTCAAAAACAGTGGCATTTCCACAATAGTTATTTAATGATAGAGAACCCTTCGCTCGATTGTCCTATTCCTTCAGGTGGCTTGCATTCCTTGTCAATTCCAAAAGTTTCTCCCTCGACAACTACTATTCCTTTAATCACATTGAGTCCTTCTCATAAATATTGGTCCATAAAAGGCAGAGCACTTGCAAAGACTTCCCTTCATGAGTACATCAATCAAAGAGGTTCCAAGAAATTCTTTGGATTTGACCTCATTGATTTTGATAGAGAGGATATACATGTAAATTGATTTAATGATTTAGCAGATGCCTTCTATGATCAAATCCAACTTGGAGAGGTGTATTGATTATGTCTAATGAGACATTAAAGTCAGTGTAAACTTACTACAACCATCTCAATATTCAATGGGATATAGTTTTGGTTGTTACATCCATAGTTGATCATTTCTTGGAGGATGTTAATTCAATTATTATGCATCAATTCCACTTCAAACCAATCAATAAAATCAAAGTTGTGGCCCTCAATTCCATCGTTGATACTATCAATGTGGTCAGTTCCACTTCCCCTATATCCTCTATAAATATAAGAGATGGTTCAATAATTATTATAAAAAATATCATTTTGAAGGACATTGCAGGGTATAACATCAGTGTGACCCATCATGGAGAACGTTGTCATGTTGAATGTAGGCAACTTGCTAAACTATGCTTTGTAGAAACCCCCACGCTCCTCACCTGGGGTGCTCGCAATCAAGGGAGGTCATGTTGTTGAGTTTAATGGAAGGACTATAAGAATGATCTCCAACATGAACCTTCTTATAAACCTAGATATAACATAAATACATAAAATTAACAAATGGTTTCATGAAAATGGTTGTACTACTCGTTCTTGATCGCTAACTAGAAAACACATCAGTGTTTCCATCCACATAAACAAAACCAAAAAACTTATTGAGGTTAATAGCATGCATTCCTATGGGAAAGTATATTGGATTTCACTTTGTGTTACTATAACATATACTAACGTGGATTATTTTCATTAACTTACATGTATTTTAATGGTTGGTAGCACATAATGCATGAAAAAAGATGGGGAAAATACTGATAACACACGACATTACATAGAGTGAAATGGTGACTTCCTAAAGTGTGACTATAGATATATAATTAAACTTGAGGTGTAAGACCACACTGGCCAAGCAAGTCCCCTCATAGTTTTTAATGATGCTATAGCTCAATGCATGGTGATCATGGTAAAATACCTATACCTATTGTCCTCTGAACTAAAAACGAATTAAAACAAATCATTGCCAAGGTTGTATTCCACCTATATTTCATAGTTGTAAGGATCTTTTCTTACACATCATACTCAATTTGATGACACTTCCCTCACACTTTGGTTACTTACATGCTAATATTTTTTCTCTTATATGTATCAGATAACTTCTAAGTTTTTGTTTCTATATGCTTGTTCTACTTGTCATTTTTTCTAGATTATGTTATGATGTATACAATATAACATTTCCCCTCCTATCTATGGCACTTGTATGTACACAATGACCTTATTATATTCAACTAGAAATGTTGGTTGCCCATGATAATGATCAGGTTCATGCATATTAAATAAAGAACAAAGACTAAATAAATAAATGCATGCACCTTCTTTACAAAACCCTAAAAGTCTCTCTCGATGGTCAACATAGAGACATAGATCCTTCACTACTCCTCCAATATACTTCAACTACCTATACATATCCAACTACTTCTACATTTATCTATCAAGTTCAACCAAATATGCAACCTTTTCTCTCCCATGTACCTACTAGCCCTCGCATTTTGGGCATCAACCATCTACACACACCCCTTTAAATTCCTACTCTTATATTCAACCCAATTATTGCTCTACAAACCACAACAACCTTCATACTTTCCAATCCCTTCACCACAATGGCTACAACCCTACCATCGACTAGTCTCACAACCAATTTCATGAAAGGATAAATCAACTCTCATTCATTCATGCATACACAATATGCAAGGAACTATACCCAAGAATAAAAACAAAACTCTCACATGGGACCTTTTCTTGTTTTTGATACAAAACTCTCACATGGGACCTTTTCTTGTTTTTGATGCATTGCAGAGATAAATGTTCATTTCCTCTTCCTATCAAACAACATGGTCCCTAGTGCATATATTATTGTCCTATCTATGCTTACTCAAGTTGAGGAAATGATCATTGCATGAGTGAACGCAATACTACAAATGACCCATACATATGGTGGAAAATACAGGTACATTGTCCATATTACTAGTTTCTCAATAGAATTGCCAATTATTTTCCCCGCTTTGTAGAGGACTTGGATATGCTAGTTGTCAAAAGGTGCACTTCCAAAAACAAAGCTAACAAATTATTCATTAGTATAACACGTATTATGGTAGCATTGGAGTACAAATTGTCAAATGATCCTTATGCAAGGATGTCCAACTTAACCCAGTTGAAATTGTTGATTTACATGTCCATTCTACAAATATCTCTCCCCTACTTCACCATGTTGCCACTACTACTCTTTAAATACAACTAATCCATGTCTAATTACATGAGGAATATGCTACCTCTTTCAACCTATAAGACTATAAATCATCTTCTTTCATAGCCACACTCTTAAATTTCAATAAAGAGGTTGAAGAAATAGGGAGCTACTTGCAATCTAGAAATTACAACTCCACAACTTCCATTAGATGGCCATCTATTGGTCTATCGGCTATCAATGAATACAACATGGAAGGCCTCTTTTCTATGGCCTTACCCACCCTCTTCCCCATTGGAACTACCATGCTCAAATAACCACAAAATTGAAATGAAAGATTATGCTTTGCACCTTTTATGGTACCATGATAATAGATTATGTCAACATCCCAAATTTTTCTATTTATTGTACAACCTTATGATGTGTCATCACATCTTGGCAATGGTTGCTATCTTCATGAAGAAAAAAATTGCAAACTTGCTAAAAAAATGTTACGTACCTAATGCCTTCCTCCAATAATTGCTTAAGGAAAGATTGCAGAGCAACCCATATGATTTGTAGTCACTCTCTATGGAACAAGATCTGTCTAGAACAAATCCATGGGTGAGGTCATTGATATGATAACCCACCTCAATTTCTTGACATTTTATTTACACTCGATGTAGTAGACACCAAATGGCATGATTTGCATAAGGTCATGTTTGGTGAGCCTTCATCTAATGCAGGTGAGAAACATCATTGGAGCCTTCAAAACATTATTTCAAATTTGAGTATTGCATCTCAATACGTGCATCACATATTCACATTCTTCCTTGAAGAAGTCCTATAAATTATCCTCCATGTAATAGACTAATAGTTCAAGTATATCATCTAACCCTATTCATATCTCTTTTTTTTCAAAACAACACATGCACTCACCCACATATTCTCATAAATCTTGTTTACCACAAGTATGAATGGTAACATAGAGGGTCCACCCATATTCATGGTTTCATATGGTTGCAAAATGCACCTTGTATGGACACACTCAACTAGGTAAACTTGGCTAAGGCCAATGCCATTAAGTATTTCTTTAATAGATATGATACTACTTGGAACCAGTGTTACAAAAATCGTTTCGGCGAAAAAATCGTCGGGGTCCAGAAAACATTGTTTCGTAAAAATCGACAATATATCAGCAAACTTAAAAAAATACAAAAATATTTT
>ML785271.1:733700-744553 GCA_009831015.1 Picea engelmannii
AGGTATAACCCTGCAGCATGAATGGGGCGATGGAGTGTGTGGTTCCATCGGTCATCAATCACCATCCATATCATTTATTTTCTCTCATGCCCTTGATCCCCCTTGTCCACATAATAAGCACGAATGGACTCTTTGGCCCTATCGATGGCCTCATATAGGTAGCCCATTGTGGGCTTGTCCCCATTGACTAAGTGAAGAACCTTTACCAAAGGTTCACTGATGGTGCACACCTCATTCACCACATCCCAAAAGCTCTCCTGGTATGCAACTAGCCTCATAATGGCTTGCCCCTCTGGTTTACTGCTAAATGATAAAGCACGCCACTCAGGTGAAAGGAACATTATCTGCAATTCCCACCTAGAATTCAAAAGAGACTGAAGAGAAATAAAACTAGTGGAAAAGAGTGTGATGGTAGGAGGCACCAACTCTTTGTCACCTGTGAATTGTCTCATCATGCTACGTACAAAAGCATGATTGTATATGAATTGTGTGATGCTCCTCACTGAATCAATGGTCTCCTTGATCCAATCAAGCTTTCCCATATCCTCTAACATCAAGTCAAGGCAATGAGCGACACAAGGAATCCAAAATAGTGTAGGATACTTGGACATAAGCATCCTACCAGCATCCACATAATTTGCAGCATTGTCCGTTATGACTTGGACAACATGTTGCGGACCTACCTCTTGGATGAACCCATCCAACAAATCACAAAGTAATGCCGCATCCTTGACATGTGAAGATGCATCCACAGATTTCGAAAACAATGTCCCCATGGGACAATGAACCAAGAAATTGAGAAGGGTCCTGTCCTTCCCATCAGCCCAACCATCTGATATCACCGTGCATCCTATGAACTGCCATGAATCTCGAAGCTCCTGCAACCTCTGAGTGCAATTGGCCTTTTCATTTTGAAGGATGGGCCATCTCAACTCCTCATAAGTGGGGGGCTTATACCCCGGACCAACAATACTAGCATCCTCAAACATGGACACATAGAATGGGTTCCTGGCAAAATTGAATGGAATATTACTCCATAGAAGGCATCTACCCACAAGTTTGTCCGCTTCTTCTTTCTCTTTTTTTTTCAACATGGACTTGATAGACGATTGTGCACTGGGTGTGGCTCTTGGCATAAAATATGATGATGTTGTTGTAGGAATTACAGACTGTGAGGAGTGCATCTCACTAAACTCCACTCTCATTGCCCCATGAGTGTGTGTGCTTCCCCTTGACCTGGATATTGAAGCCATTTCTTTTTTCTTGGCTTCTGTGTACTTTTTTTTTGTTGAATACTCTTCAATTGCTTTTGTGGCATTCGCAACAAGTTCTTCACTTGACTCGGTACAAATCCCCACCTCATTCCCTGGAATCTTCACAAGGTGGTATTTTAGCCGGTATACCCCACCGAACATTGCTTTCCCACATAGCTTGCATCTGATATGTTGTCGATTCCCTGGAGGATTAGGCTCACCATACTCCCAGAATGGATCCAATGTGTTTGGCATCTTTAATATGGAAAAATATGAACCTAGGGCAAAAAAAAAACGTTTTTTAGCATGTGTTATTGATGAAAAAATGAAAATTTAAAAATCAGAGATAAATCAATTATGTATCTAGCATTCAAACTTGGTTTTGAACCTGAAATAGACACAAAAAATTTTAAACTAATTTACCTTGACCTAGGGCAAGAAAATCCCAAAAACGTTTTTGGGCATACATGGCAAGAAAGAAAATCACATAACAATGGAAAAAAAAGGTTTTTGATCCATCAAAAATCTATTTTGAAGATGTAAAACTCATTGCCACTAAAAACCTATGAAAATCTATGGTGAAAAAATGAGAAATAATGGGCAAATTTTTTTACTTACCTCCAAATGCAAAAACTATGAAATGGACTAAAAATTCCAATGCCAAATCCACAAATCCGATCCTTGAATCCACAAAATCCCAATGGCAAACTCTTCCTTGGCTGGTTGAATGGCTTGGCTCTCATCCTTGGCTAAATGCACAAATAAAATGAAAAAATCCCCTCACGGACCCTTAAACCCGCGGGTTTTTTTCCTTTTTTTACTCAACCGATTTTTTGCCATCGACCCGTGATTTTTTGGCGATTTTTTCCTAAAAAATCGCCAAAAAATCGGTCGATTGTTTCAGCGTTTTTTTGGGAAAAAATCGTTTTGGTGAAAAAATCGCGATTTTGGCGATTTTTTGGCGATTTTCTCAATAGAGCTTGGAACCCATGGGAAATCCACCAAAGGAATTTCACAATCTAGAGCTCAGCCCTGCACAATTTGTGCCTCTGCAAATAGAAAAAATATTTGCATATGATCCACTGCATGACTATGAGGAGCTCATTAATTACATTCAACGCGACACAAAATGCCATGAATATTCATGTTTGCACAAGAAACTCTCTACCCTCGTTTTCCAATATGGAGTTCCATGGGATCTACATGGTACATCTTCTATGCTCATTAGCAAGCATGGGTGTAAAACATACAACTCTACTCAAAATTATGATAGGCTAAACATCCACAACTAAGACATGCTTTCAATTTGGAGAGAAAATGTTGACTACCAATATGTGCACTCTTGTCACATTGTCCTAAAGTACATTTCAAATTATGCATCGAAGATAGTGAGAAAATAAAAAATATGTCACCATATGCTAACCAGAATATCACAAATTGTGCCTTCACAAAACCAAAATTCAATTGTAGTTTGAAATTTCTTGACATAAAGTATTGTTGATTTGGATATATGAGTATAGGAGACATGCCATATTCTACGAAATCTCCCCCTGAATATCTATAGCCAATCATTTGTTTCCTTGAATGTCGTTTGAAGGATTTTAGGCGTGTTATGCATGGTATGGGAAACTCCATTTCAACAATAGTATTCATTGATGCATACATGAAAATGAGACTTAATCTAGAGGCATTGCCACTTATTGAAGCTACGATATCTTAATCCTTCTCTATTCACCACAAACATGAAAAGTGGAAAAAAAAACATGGTGTGGTTGTTCTTGTCTTACTCTTATAATTTTCCATTCCTTTTATGGATGCAAATTGTTACACCAATTTCTATTGGAGCAAGCTATTCATCTAAAAACCTTTCAAAAAAATCCCCAAAGAGGTTGGCTCCTCTAAAGAATAAATAATCGTATGATGGGAGCAAGTAAAGCACTCATATGTTGCATGACATGTTGACTGCATACCACAAGATCCTCAAAATGTTGATTGTGAATATATTTACGCTAATGAAATGGATAGATGTCGCCCCATGCAATTAGATGAATGGAAAATCCTATCTCAATTCCACCCTAGGAACAACATCCAACTTAATGACCTTGACATGCTTGGCCATCGTGAATTTGACACCAACTACACCTAGAATTATAATAATGTCCCTATACTATTGCAAGAGATAACCACACAATTCATCAACTTCAATCATTCAACTAGTCAAATTTAACATGTTCCCTCTTATATTCCCCCTTCCCCTTGCTCCTTGCTCCCTACCCAAACCACAACTTTCAACATTGTTCTAACTCTACAAAAAACATAGACACCTCTCCACTCAAAATGATCTTTAAGGGTACTACAGGGATAGGAAAGTCATTCTTAATTGGATGCCTTGAACATGCATTCATGTTGGCCTATATCAACAAAGTCAATCCCTTGTTGCTACTTGTTCCAACTAGCATCACAACATTTATTATAAATTCACTAAAAATACATGCCAACCTTCAAATACCTATAAAGGAGATGCATCTTCTAGAGGGACAATCTCTATCAACTCTCCAAGAGGAACTTGGGCATGTTTGATACATTCTCATTGATGAGATGAGCTTTGTTGGCCCAAAAATGCTTGCCCACATTGATAAACATTTGCATGAAGCATTAGTGCCACATTTTGTGGGCACTCTATTGTCCTTGTTGGTGACCTTAGATAGTTTCCACCTATAACAAAAAATCCTATGTATGCAGGAACATCGCATGGCACCACACTTTGGCAAAGCTTAGACACATTTGTCACACTTGCAACTATTTTTCAGTGGCAAGGTGGCAACCATTCTTAGGGCTCTTTTTGAAACCTCGTTCCCAACATTAGAAATGCAAAGCCTACATCATAGGACTAGAACCTTCCCATGTCTAAGATAGATTACTACCTATCATGTGAGGAGTGAAAAACATTTCATCATTCTATGCAATTATACACAACTAATAATTGCATCTCATTGCATAATACACACATGCTAAAAATGTTAGGCATGGAAATTGTTCAATGTTATACAAATAAAAGAAAATGATAAATGTATATTGAGACAAAATATGAATAGTTAGATGCAAAAGTGTTTTTGTGCAAGGACCGATAGGTAATCTTAACAAGCAACTTGTGGGTCACAACAACTCTTGTTAAAGGAATAGTTGAGAAAATCATTTCCTTTTTCTACAAATATGACTCTAAGCCCCTAGAATAACCATCATTTGTTTCCATTTCCTTCGTCAACTATGAAGGCCCACCGTGGGATGTTGCCAATCTCCCCCATAACAAGGGCAGCTCATAAGTAACTGCCCCTTCAAATGGAACAATGTTTAAAAATACATAAGTCACAAGACATGATATTGCAAAAGGCAACAATAGACATTGACAACATTGACAGTTAGATCTTTATGTGACCTCTACATCTCGCCATCATTTTCCTTTGAATGTTATTCATAAATGAAAGGCAATGTATATGTCAAAAGTAAACACAAGAGAAAACCTTCCTTAACTCAATACTTTTGCCCCTAGATCTCTTCTAATCCACATTATTCAATCTTACATTTTGAATTCTTTACAATGCCATTTTATATGTGTTCCTATGTCTTTCATAAAATCATATATGTTTCAATATGTTAATTATTGTATTCTTAATGTAATTTATTTTTATATTACATTGTTTTACATTTCAACTTTTATCCATGTATCTTTACACCTTCCAATACAATTTCTAGTAAGTGAATTATATCATATGAATAAAGATCATGCAATACAATGAAAGGGAGTTATATAGGGATTTCAACAACATATCTGCGTGTTTTGTTGAATATATTAGGAAGGGACGATAATGTAAGTTTGAGCTTTAGATTATCATGTATTTAAGAAGGAAGACGATGGAAGAAGTTATGTGCTACCAACCAATTACAAACAATGTTGAACAAAATTAGACAGGGACTTGCACATACTCCACCAAAATATATAATTGATTTTACATCATCGTTAATCATTACCCACAACTTGGTCACTGCATCAAGCATGGGAAGAGCTAATTTTATTCGTTGATAATACAAAAGAATAAGAGGATTGTCACATAGTTAAGATTATAATACATCACTTGCCTCAACGACGAAGGTTTAGGTCGATTTGTGTAGACTGTTTTATTATTAAACACTTTTAAGAAGGTTTTAGCAGAGGCTTTTGTAGAGGTGATTTTTTTTTAAAGATGCACATTTGAGGAGGCTCATAGTGAAGTATCTTTGTAGAATTTAAAAATGGGCATTTTTACAAAAATTAGGTCATAGTACACTTCTTTGCCCTCGATACAATGGTGGTCTTAATATAATGGGGGCATTAGTGCTACAAAATTGATGTGCACTAGAGCAACAACAACAACATCAATGCTCTACTTTGGTCTTGGTGCATCGATGCTCCATTTTTATATGTGCATTGGTGCTCCATGACCAATGGATAATAAGGAAGCAAAAACACAAAAATTAGTCGGGTGCTTCATTTTGGTCTTGGTGCACAATTGCTCCCTTTTAGTTTGCACACTAATGCTCCATGGACCATGTGCATCAAAGGGGAAACAACCGAAAAAATACACCGATGATCCACTTTGTTCTTGGAACACCAATGCTCTATGAATTTAGTTTGGAAGCACCAATGATACATGAATAATGCACACTAGAGAGAAACAACCCAAAAAAGGCATATGTGCTCCACTCTAGTCTTGGCTCACTAATGCCCCAGTTTGGTCTAGGCGCACCCATGCTCCAAGAATAATGCACACAAAAGGGGCAACAACCCCAAAAAGATACCAATATTTTTGTTAGCCTCCATGCATCAATGCTCCATTTTGTTATGGGTACACTGGTGTTGCATGACCAATGGACATTGGAGGAGAAACAACCCCAAAAGGACATCAATGCTCCACTTTAGTCATAGTGTACCAATGCTTCACTTTGGTTTGGGTACACTGCAACACACTAGACAACCCTAATTCTCTTACTACATACTCACATGCACAAATAACTCTCATTCTCCCTAATGATGACATGGATGACCTAATTCACATCCTCCATTTATGTGTAGTTTTGCATGATTTCTCTTACATGTGTAGTGTTCCACTTTGTTTTGGGCACACCAATGGTATATTTTGGTCCATATGCACTAGTGTTTCACTTTTCTAATGCATCGGTGCTCCACTTTAGTTGGGTGCACTATTGCTCCTAATACATCACTACAGCAAATGGTAATATGTGTTTATTTTACAGGGGCAACATATGCCAAGGGGAGTCTATTCAATCCTGAAGGAAATCAAATTTCTAATTACGACTAGGGTCTTGGGAATGTATCTAACAATATTGTTGAGGCATATATGGTGTGGAAAGGCTTTGATACATCGAAGGAATAGGGACTCAAAACAATAATCATCATGGGGTACTTGATGTTGTTGATTAGAGACATGGTTGGAAAATTAGAGCTGGGGGGTAATGCCTTAAACATTCTCATCTCAATGTTCCACAAAATGCTCACAAGTTTTGACAAAGTCAATTTATTCCACACTAAATGAGAACTAAATGGAATTGTTAACCACTAGGCCAAGGTGGCTTCTTTCCTAAGCCCAAGGTTATGTATTAAAAATGGGGTGTGTGGTCTATCCCCATACCATAGTGGATATCCCCTTGTTTAATCAACATTCAATGAAGAGTAATAACGAGACACGTCATGGGATGGATGATAGGTGGGCAAAGATGTTCACACAATTGAATTTCTTTGGGCGCAACACCGCTCTTCAATGTTGTGTGTGTGATTTACATTGAGTCATGGATTTTCTTGTCTGTAATGAATCCACTGTGGTGGAGATTCTTTCTTAGGAGCTGAGGGATTGGTGTGGAGAAACGAGAGTGTTAAGGAAAGGGATCCAACATCGATTCTGTGAGAGTGTTGTTGGATTCAAGCGATTGAGTGTGGTGAATTTTTGTGGAGTCTTGTCTCCGATGTCAATATTATCTTCAGTCCAAAACAAGAAACCCCCGGTTATCTAGTTTCTTTTTCCTGTGAATGCATTTGGTTATGGTCTTTATGATTCTGTTTTGATTAACCAGAATAATATCAATCATTTTCTTCTTTTATTTTTCAAAATTGGCATTGGAAATATTTGTTTGTGGGTTTTTTGCTCTAGTTTCTTTGTGAAAAATTATAGTGGGAAAGATATGGACAGTGTAGAGTGGAAGGAAGCCTAGAAAATCCTCCATCGACACAAATAAATTACCTAGGTGAATAACAATGTCCTCCTGCACATTTCTTCGAAGATGATTGAGATGGACCAAGCCAAAACCGCCAACGGCACCAATATAATGAGCTTTCTCTTACTACATAAGAAAAGGATCATTGATTTGGCAGCTGAGTGCCAAAAAAATTGAGCGCAAGTCCTTCCACAGTGTTTATACTCTCTCTCTCTCTCTCTTGCCCCCAACAACCATGGCTCAAGGAATTCGTTGCAAGAAGGTTTGCATGAAGATGACACAATTGGACAGGTTCATGAGCCCATGGAAGTGGAAGAGATTAGCTCTCGTTACTCTGCAGAGGGGTAGGAAGCTCAAGATAGTGCACCCCCATGATTGGTTAATGTATTACAGGATAGTTTTTTTTGGGTCAATATGTAAAGCATGTTACATGCATAAATGTCTAGAATGCCTGTTTAGAAAAGGATTTAGAGTTTTTCTTAGATAGTTTAGACATACGCTTAATCTTGAAGCAAAGCTCTGCAAATTTTTTTGTACTCGTTGTATGCCTCGACACAACCCCCTTTTAATGAATATAAATTTATGTTTTGGTTTTATATATATATATATATATATATATATATATTAGATTATTAAAAAAGGAAGAAAAAGATACTAAACAATTCTTAAAGGAATGGAAATTTAAGGTTCGTTGCATTTCTACATTTTATAAGAAAAAAGAGGAAGAAGATGTGACATTACACGAGGATGAAAGGTTAACCACCATGGACGAGAAACACTAAGAGGATTCCAACCAAGAAACCCTTCTACTCTCTTCATTGTTTTATTCTCCTCATCATGGATTTTTATTTTTGCCAGTTTTCATCTTTGTTTTTATGGTGTTTTGAAACTTTTTTTAATTGTATATTTTATCTTATAGGGCTAAGCAATCATTGTTTAAATTATGTTTTTCATGTTACATGTCTTAATAAGCATTATTCCATTAGGGTTTTCACAAATTCTCTTTTATGTGGACTTTTGTGTCCTATTGTTGTCTTGAGGGCACATTTTCCATGGCTTTGGAGCTAATTTTCTTACTAATTTTAGGGTGCCTATTCTCAACCCTAATGGCTAAGCCTTATTCTTACGAAATGCACCTATTTAATCATGCTTTTGGTAGGTTACATGCATATTTAGGAGTGGAAGGAAGCTTGGAAAATCCTCCATCGACACAAAGCGATTACCCAGGTGAATAACAATTCCCTCCTGCACATTTCTTCAAAAATGATGGAGATGGACCAAGCCAACACTGCCAATGCCACCAATATAATGAGCCTTCTCTTACTACATAAGAAAAGGATCGTTTCTTTGGAGGCCAAGCGCCAAAAAATTTGAGCGCAAGTCCTTCCACAATGTTTAGACTCTCTCTCTCTCTTTCCCCCAACAACCACGGCTCAAGGAATTCGTTGCAAGGAGGTTTTCATGAAGATGACACAGTTGGACAGGTTCATGAGCCCATGGAAGTGGAAGAAATTGGCTCCCCTCACTCTGTAGAGGGGCGGGAAGCTCAATATAGTGCACCTCCATGATTGGTTAATGTATTATAGGATAGTTTTTTGGGGGTCAATATTTAAAGCATGTTACATGCAGAAACGTCTGGAATGCCTGTTTAGAAAAGAATTTAGAGTTTTTCTTAGATAGTTTAGAAATACACTTAATCTTGAAGAAAAAATCTGCAATTTTTTCTGTACTCGTTGTATGCCTCGGCACAACCCCTTTAAATGAATATAGATTTATGTTTCGGTTATATATATATATATATATATATATATATATATATATATATATATATTTCTCTTAGCTTATTAAAAAAGGAAGAAAAATCTACTAAAAAATTATTTAAGTAATGGAAATTTAAGGTTCGTTGCATTTCTACATTTTACGAGAAAGAAGAGGAAGAAGATGTGACATTACACATGGATGAAAGGCTAACCACCGTGGACGAGAAACACTAACAGGATTCCAACCAAGAAACCCTTCTCCTCTCTTCATAGTTTTATTCTCATCATCATGGATTTTTGTTTTTGCTAGTTTTCATCTTTGTTTTTATGGTGTTTTGAAACTTTTTTCAATGGTATATTTTATCTTACAGGGCTAAGCACGCATTATTTAAATTCTGTTTTGCATGTTACATGTCTTAATAACCATTATTCCATTAGGGTTTTTGCAAATTCTCTTTTATGAGATTTGTGTGTCCTATTATTGTCTTGAGGGCACATTTTCCATGGCTTTGGAGCTAATTTTCTTGTTAATTTTAGGGTATCTATTCTTAACCCTAATGGCTATGCCTTATTCTTACTTAATGCACCTCTTAATCATACCGGAGTTTCCCTTGAGTTGGAATATTTTTCCCTTATAGGAATCTATTTTGTTTATCTACGTTGTGCCCTTTGTATCCTTTTGACAAAACTTCCCCTTCGTGCACATAATATGGGTTGGTAAAAAAAATTATGAGGGTTTCAACATTTACATTATTTAATGTTATTTTTCATTTTTCCCGTTTTAGTCATATTGCTAAAATACTGTGTTTTGTTAGTTTTAGATCTATGGAAAATTAGAATCAAAAGGGATACAATCCAAAAAGAACATCAAATGTTTCATTTTGGTTTCAAGATACTAGTACTCCACTTTAGTCTGGGCACACTGTCTTCCACTTTAATATGGGAGTGCCCATGCCATACTTTGGCTATCTTGTCTTTAATAAATGAATGATTTTGAAGAGTTTTTATTAAACATTTTATTTTACATATATTCTTATAATTTTTATCTATAGATATCTAATCTTCATATTCTTATAATTTTTGCATTGATAAATCTTTCTTTCAAAGTCCTGATCTTGACACGATAAATTCCCTTTAAAGGATTTTCTTTTCTTTATGTATCATAAATTTATATTTTCTTTTATTACATGTATTGTATTGTTAGGTTGGATTTATTTTTCATGATACTACATGCATGTTGATTGTAAATCATAATATCTCCTTTGTTATAAAGTGTTTTTTCATTTTGCATACATGATGGTATTTCTACTTTTCAAGTGTTTTTTCATTTTGCATACAGGATGGTATTTATACTTTTCATGGATTAAAGGGTTTAAGAAGTTTTTTTTAAGGGTTTTTCTATATTAGTGTATTAGTTTTATCAGGTAGTTTTATAATGTAATGGTTTTGTTGTTATGACGATAAAAGCGACATATAACAAGTTATATATATATATATATATATATATATATATATATATATATATATATATATATATATATATATATATATATATATATATATATATATATAT
>ML785271.1:744604-763273 GCA_009831015.1 Picea engelmannii
TTCCTTTTAATGTTACGTTAGGAAATATACATCACAAAATAATAATGACATTATTGACAATAGTGTGATATATAAAAATAACATTAACGTATTAACAAAAATGACGATGCAAAGCCGACACATCATCGCTGTGAAAGAAGAACACATATCGACGCAATATCACAATAACATCAGCCCATAATCAGTTTGTTTATACCATCCCTTATCATAATAAAATTCCATTGAGCGCTAGAAGACTAAGATCAAGACCATCAATCCTAACATCAACTATTCAAGGCACCAAAGCAATATCAAATAAATTCGAGGCGCAAACCCCCAAACGCACATGCCATCATCCGTAATAAATTTTTCATCTCGGGCAAGGAACTAAAATCTAAGCCATACAGTACGTTATAATTCAATGTGTGCATGGAGTCCAAATCCCCGACTAACCTTACATCATACCAATGAACTGTGTGTGAGCATTCTATTCAATAATCCATCATTTACACCTCAATGATTCAAGGCACCAGAGACTTTGTTTAAAATTCACAAGGCGCAAGAGAATACCATTTGAGAATCAAGCATACTTCGATAATAATAAAGATGCATTAGTAACCAATTTCTAATTAATCTCATCATCCAGTATGTATGGGGCAAGGGAAACTAAACCCTAAATTCAACGTACATCACAATAAACTTAGGCGCAAAAGTGCCAACCATTTAAATCATTGCACGCGTTCAATCTAATAACCAGATTACTCATCGATACTGCAAAATCAATGCGCAAGAGTAACTACCCATTAATCGTGGTGCAACAACTTTAATTATTCGCTAAACAAATTGCACTTGGTCAACAAATTTATTCCACAACCTATTCTTGTTAGGTATTATTTGTATCAATAGAGAAGGACCATCTAAGTATGTGATAAGGGTGGTTGACCAAGACCACATCGAATTTAAAATTGAATAAGAAAAATAATAATACATTCACCAAGTTGTTGAAGGATGCAAGACCATAATCATATAGTACAAATTGAATAAAATAAGGATACTCAACTTATCAATTTGAAATTATATTCCATAATTTCTTAAATTGAATAAAAACTAGAATAATATTTTATCAGTTGGGACCTAGCACATTTCGATCGACCAAGTCTCAACATAGCTAAAATAATTCCATTATCGAAGTATGAGGGAGAAATTAAGGCATGAAATTAAACAAAATTAAAAAATCTAAATTCGAAGATGCATTAAAACAATAAGCATTTACAAGAACAACAATTAAGCGTTTAACTAAAACAATTACATGGCACGGAAATTAAACGTTTAATTAAGCGTTTAAAACAATTACATGGGACGAATTATGTGGCACATCAATTAAACGTTTAATAAAACAAAAAATAAAGAGTCTAAATTGGAAAATGCCCAGTCGCAGGACGTATTACTTGGCACAACAATTAAAGCATTTAATTTAAACAAACTAAAGGTATGAATTTGAAAAATCGTAGTCGCGGAACGCATTACAAGGCACCATGCGGAGGGAAGGAAAAAGGAAATCCTAAGCATTGAACATCTGGCGATCTTATGTCAGGTCGATCTCTAAAGGATGAGTAGAAAGAAGCAGCATCTTCTTTGGCCTCGACAGAGACTTAATAACGACAGTATTCTGATCTTTTGAAATCCCAAACGCTATAATCTCTCTGGTGGGAGATCATCAGTTCGACAGCTGCATAGTCCCTTCCAGGTGGCAATAAAAATCAACATTAGAGTAATCATTCAAGTACTATAAATTGGTTGTTCTTCAAAATCATTAATAAAATCTACAATTAAATGGAAAGGATCAATCCAAGACTTTAAATAAAGATTTCGGAGGCGGGGAAAATTTAAGTTGGGAAAGGAATTGGAAAATTCTGACTAAGATCCAATAAAACAAAACGCCTAGTTACAAGGATTTTAAATTGACCCTTAAAAAATTTGTAAGAGTGTCCAACGGATAACTCCTGGAGGCCTACCGCAATTTTGGAGTAAGGAAGAAGCAACCACCAATGGGCCCGGTCTAGCAAGGCGCTACATAGGTTGGTCATCCACGTTCATAACAACGGTTATTGAAGTGGTTTCTACAGTAAATATTCTAAACAAGATCGCTATAGTAGATTGGTGGAGGAGAGAAGAACCAATAGCTAAAGGAGATGAAATTGCTAAAAAAATTCTAAGAAAATTGTGGCGGGTACAGGAGTACGCGCTGAGCTTGGGACAGTGAAATTCGAGCGTGTTAAGAAATTGTCCAGACTATCAAAGGACACCCTTGGGCTGGGTGCAAGCCTTAGGTGGATTCGCTCAGTCGAATCTCAATTTAAACCCCATTTCACTTCCATGGATATTACATCAAATCTTTCCATTTCTTTTCACAATCGGGTCGTCAACACCGTGACTTCAATTCACCGTATTATCACAATAATAATTCCCATTATTAATAGCCTCTACGAAAACAAGAAGGTCATGTGCTTCCAGCATGAAGTAGAGGATTTCAATCAACCCCCATATGCTACAGTAGAAAAAGGGTGGTGAGGAATACACAGAGAGGTTTTGGAAATGCAGAAAGCAAGTGCCCAATCGATAGTTTGTGGAGGGTGAAAGCACAATGAATGGTTTAAGAAAAACACAGGTATCATTTCCACTTCTGGTCATATTGGGAGAGGAGGGAACACGGAAAAGCACAGATCCTTGGGATCTCCTCAAACGCAAGGGAATCACTTCATAATTGAGGGAAGATTCCAGTGGATCCATAAAAAAAATGTTGGGAAGAGGGACATAAATATTGTTGGGTATCGGTAGAGGTGACTACTGAGTAAGGTTCAAATCGTTGGGTGAATCTATTTGCTTGAAACAAAGATAGCTGGCTAAAATGCAGAGCATCAATAGGGAAACATTGGCTTAACTACCCATCCCAATAGATGGAAAAAGGGAAAACTCAGGGGAGAGGTGCCCAAAAATCACAGACATTGCATGATTGACCCTGGGGTGGAACAGGAATAACGCAGAGCTGAGGTAGATGTCGAGAAGCTTGCTAAAGGGTAGAGAAATAGATCTCACGTAAATCGCTAAGACTCTCTTCACTCGGGAAGATTCAGACGAAGGAAGAGCTTACAATCCAAGCTAAATGAAAAATCCAGGGAGTGGAAACGCCAAGACAAAACAACTTATGAGCATAAAAATTAAATCGCTTACCAGAGGTAAAACTATATCGTTCAGCAGGGATAAAATAAAACCATTACAACTGCTACAAGAATTAAATCCATACACAGAAATTAAACAAATACAATTGCAAATCTAACATGAGTACCGTAATCGGTGAAATTTCTTGTTGGTGTTCTTCGGTAGCTAGCGTTCCTCCTAGCTTCCGCTCGTTAATCATTGAGACCTCACGGGTACCTCCCAGCCAATGCTAGGGGTACTCTTCTCCCCCTAGAGCCCCCCAAGTAGCAAAGGGGCCACACACACAACCAGAGAATAGTCTAGCACCCATCTCGCCTTGCAAGGTCGAGCTACCACTCTCTTTTTGAGCTGGGTATCCCAACTCCCACAAGAAAAATTAGTCAATAAAAATGTGGAAGCATAACCTTACGCATACCAGTCATGATCCATTTCCCTCCTTTGCCATTTCTTTTATAGAGTTCCCTTAGTGAACTTTCCATTTGCACATTAAATTATTTTTATTAAAAATTTATTAGGAAATATTCACCCCCATACACTTGTCACCCAATCCCTTAGTTGCACCAGAAATTCATTTAATTAATTAAATTAAATTGCCAATTTCCCTCACCCACCTAAAAGCATTCCTAAAAACGCTCCCCGATGTCCCTTTATTCCCTCACATTACCTTAAAGACTGACGCCTTTCTTAAAGCTTAGTTGAGTTCGAAATTGGAAAGTTCTCTAAACTAGATTCCCTTCTATGTTCCACATTCCTTTTTTATTTAAGTTTCCTCTTTTTGGTCTAAGTTCCAAATTAGCAAGTTTTGCACATAGCCAACAATTAATTTTTTGGATAAATTCTTTCTCCTTTAATTTTTAAATTTGATTTTTCTTCATCCCCTCCTTTATTAATTGATTAATTAGTTTTAGTCCTTAAACCCCAATTAGACCTATTCTCTAATTTCAACTAGGCTTAGCAAAATTGTTTTTAAGGGAAATTTTATAATTATTAAACTTTACTCGTGCAACATTTATTTTAAGGCTGACCAGGTCAAAATGAGATATTGTTTTCTAGGTACCTAGGTTCATTGACTCACCAGTGTTAAAAACCGTGACGTTCCCTTCAAGACGTAGTACGTGCTCCAAGGGTGCCACTAACCTTTATTCATGTTTCATTTATGTGACATGCCCTTCAAGACGCACTACGTGCTACAAGGGTGCCACTCACCTTTTGACTGATTTTGGTAGACGTCTAAACCTTGGAGTCAATACTCTGTCATGCGACCTTGTAAGAGACTAAGGGCCTCTAAGGAATAAGGACCCTGCCTTATTGCACGCCCTTCAAATCTTCGTGAGCAATTGTCTCAGTCTGCCCTCACAGCGTCGTGGATCTCTTGAACTAGGTAATCGTTAACCTACAGTTCGAGCCATGGCGGGAGTGCTAGTAGGCTATGGCAAGGCTGTTGCCACACCTCTCCCTAAATATGTCTGGTTGTTGTGCATGACCCCTTTACTCCAAATGTGAGTCTAATTAGCAAGCAATTGCCAACCTGCATCCATCAATGAAACATGTGAGCGATCCATAAACAACATCATAATATACCCAGTCATATGCCACATATGCAATAACGAAAATACTCAAGCCATATACAGTCCACTCCTGACTTGATCCAGAGTCCAAGGAGATCGATCGATGCCATCGACATCCTCAATCTGTCTGGAGTCCTGCAAACTCGGGAGAAACTAGTCAATAGCACTTATCTATACATAATAACAAAACATGACATCATAATCCACAGTCTCATCATCAGAATCTATAAGCGAAGCAGTCAATCATATAATGAACTGGATCACTTGCACGCAAGTGTCCTCAAAGAATAAGTCACACCAGGTGTGTGCAAGAGCGGGGTGTTACACACCTTCTCTTGTTTTAAACTATGTCCCAGAGTTTCATAGTATACAAGTGTAGAATATAGTATTTGACAATATCTAAATGTCTAGCTATCAAACGAAAATGGAAATTTTTTATGCATGTTATATGCGTCCTCCCAAGTAGTCGAGTGTGGACTATAATTGTCCCACTAGACTTTGACCTGATTGACATATTGACGCCATATTTGTCAAAAGCGATGGTCCAGAAAGTGGATTGGCTCCGTCATGAGCGCACCCTCGCCCAACATCCACCAAGAACTCAATTCAATCATGTGCATAGGATCAGTGACCTAAAGTCGCACACAGATACAAGATAAAATTCATGCAACGCCTCAATAATGAGGCATGACTAGTCGTTAGGCCCTTCATAATTATGGTCACACGATGCGCATCGACAAAACCCTGTTGTCGATCTTACGCTTCTTCCAACCCTTTTTCTTATCGTTTGTACTTTTTCTTCCATTTCTTGGATCGCTTATGGTCCTACCAGGACCCCATCCTCGAGTCTATCCCAACTCAAAGGCATCTGACCCAGTCACCCATAGAGAAACTTATTGGTGCCATCTTAACGGTACCTTGATTGTTGTTGTTTCACGCAAACTCGGCCAACGGCAAGAACTATTCCCAACATTTATGTTGGTCCAACACACACATATGTAAGAAAACCTTCAAAATTTGGTTCATTCCTTCTGTCAGTCTGTCTATCCCAGGGACATGCTGTACTGAGGTTCAATGGTGTTCCTAAGGCCTCTCAGGAACTGGTCCAAAATCGTCCTGTAAACACCGATCCTTGATCGAATATGATCCTCCTAGGCACGCCATGCAACCTCACAATCTCGTTGATGAAAAATATAGCTATGTCAGGTGCTTGATGCGTCGTACACACAGGGATAAAATGAGCACTCTTCATCAGAGTGTCAACTACCACGAAAATTGAGTCGTGCCTCCTTTCCGTTAGCGGCAATCCAACAATGAAATCCATCGAAATGACCTCCATTTCAATTTCAGAATAGTGTGTGGATGTAGTAATCTTGTCGGGTGTCTATGTTCAGCCTTCAGTTGCTAACATTCTAGACATCTTTCCATGTAGTTGACTAGGTCTTCCTTCATTCCTTTCCATAAAAATAAGGATTTAGGATCCGCCTTCATCTTCGTGACTCCAAGATGAGCCATGTACACTGCTCTGTGAGCTTCGTTTAGGATCAAACCTCTCAATTTTTCATTGGATGGTAAGTAAATCCACTTATGATATCTCATTAATCCTTCGTCATCCACAGTAAATCCCTCAAATTTTGGGTACCAACAAGGTGTTTTGTCCGATAAATTCCTTAACCTCTTGATGTCAGTCATCGTCGCGTTATATAGTTAGAATCTTTTCACGTAGATTCGTCTAAAGAGGTATCACCAACAAAATGCGTGGCCTCTGGTTCAATGCATCAACCACTCTATTCATTGTTCTTTTATATAGGTAATCTTGAAATCATACTCGCTAAGCATTTCTGACCAACACCCTTGTCGCGCGCTCAAGTCTCTATGCATAAAAAGTGTTGTAAACCATAGTGGTCCATTTTTAGTTCAAATTTCCTTAACAGCCTGTCCAATCAGGTAGTGTCTCCCCACTCTCAAATCATACACAATGGCTAAAAACTCCAATTCATGCGTCGAGTTGTTCTCCTCGTGCATTCTTAGCTTCCTTGAGGTGCAAGCAATCCTTCGACCATCTTGCATCAAGACTATGCCTAAGCCTTCCTTGGATGCATCAATGCATACCAAGAAGTCCTCGTACATTATAGGGATTTTTAGTATCATCATTTTCGTCAAAATCTCCTTGAGCCTTCGAAATGCTTCCATGCATTTCTCGATCCACACAAACTTCTTGTTCTTCTTCTGCAATTCCGTAATCGGATTTTCTATCTTCGAAAAACCCTCGATGAACCGTAGATAATATCCCGCTAAACCTATGAAGCTACACACTTCTGGGACATTCATCGATGCATGCCATTCCATAATAGCCTCTACCTTTGATGGATCCATAGTGATACCTTCACCGGAGATAACATGTCCTAAATAATGAATCTTCGATTTATAGAAGAGCATTTCGATAGTTCCCAACATTTTGTTCTCTCGAAGACAATGTAGTACCAAGCGCAAAGGTTCATCATGTTCATCCATCATCCGAGAATAAATCAAAATATCATCGATGAATACTTGAATGAACTTGTCCATTTATTTGTGGAACACCCCATTCATCAATCTCATGAATACCCCCGGGGTGTTTGTCAGTCAAGCAATAAAATCGTAGTTTTTGAACCACGTATTGAAAGCGGTCTAAGGAATATATTCCCCTTAAATCACAAATGGTGATCACTGATAACCGGATCTCCAGTCAATCCTTGAATACACAGTCATGACTTTCATTTGATCAAATACTCGTCTATTCTTGGAAACGGATATTGGTTCTTGATCGTTGCCTTGCAAAATAGATGGTAGTCAATGTAGAGTCTCCATGAACCCTCCTTCCTTCGTATGGAAATAACAGGTGCGCCCCACGGTGACACACTTCGACGTATAAGTCCCAGATCCAACAACTCTTCAGTTTCATTTTCAACTCCTGTAACTCATGTGTCGACATAAGATAAGGTGTTATTGCTATCGGTTGGGTTCCAGGCTTCAAGTCGACAACAAATTCCAGTTCTCTTTCGGGAGGTAACCGTGGAACTCATCTAGGAACACGTTCACTAACTCTCATACTATCATAATTTTTTCTAATCCTTTTGTCACGCCCTAGTTATTCAGTGATAAGAATGCATATAACTTTCATCCTTGCTTATGCTCTTCTGTAGTTGTAGGGAAGAAATGAACCTCAGGGATACTCCCTGGTTCCTTCCTGCAAGCACACTTCTATGTCCCTCATCGTCGGTCCATCTCAACCGCTTCGTCTTACCATTGAGTATCGCCTCATGTGATTCCCACCAAACCATACTAATCACGTCGTCATAAGATCTTAAGATCATGACGTTTATGTCAGAATTTGTTACACTATTCCCTAGGTTAAAGTGAAAATTCAAACCCCTTCCTCCAACCATCCGGTTGGAACCCAAATGCATTTAGACAAATCTAATATCATCTTGTCAAATTCCTTTACCTAAATCCCTTCAGTGTGGTACTAGGAATAGATATCTATGTAGCACCGGGATCTAACAAATACTAAAAGTTTGGTTGGCGATGGTACCTGACGCCTCGAGCACAGTGGACTGGTGCTCTGCCTGGAAGATATTCACCCCGAACATGAATCCTATGGGCCTTTCCCATCTCCCCAATGGTAGTGTGTCCTGTTGATCCGACCGCTCTGGCCTTTTCAACCAGATAGTCCTTCTGGTAAGGTGGAAACTCTACATGTCCAGCACCTGTTTTCGATCGAACACTCCTAGCCCTGAAGTAGAAGTTGTTGTCCTACCAACCTACAATCCTAGTTTGTTCTACTGACAAGACAAACTGCGGTTATTGACGGTGGTCCCCTATAGGGGGTTCTTTTGCTGAGGAACCCGTCATCGTGGTGTCATCAACAAGGTTTCTATAGACGTATCTTGATACCAAGATGTCTTATCTGGTTGGCGTCTGATGTTGTTGTGCATCGGATGTCGTCATTCCAGACGGTCTTGCAGGAGTCCTACCCTGACTCTCGCGGTAAATTATTTCTTATCTAAGAGGCCCACTGGACTGCATCGTGCAACATCCAAGGCATTTAGATCCTCACCTTTGCATGAAATCTAGAGTTAAGACCAATCACGAACTTGTTGGTCTCCAACTCCTTTGTGTTCAGATGCAGGGCATACCGAAGTAGCTCCATAATCTGGTCTCACAATCGGGCACCGTAGGACCACCCTGTCGTAAGGCGTTGAACTCATCGAGCTGGAACTCAATGAATTCCTCTGTCAAAAAATTCTATCGGAACCGTTAATTGAATCGTTCCCATAACATGGCTTCGAAGGCCATGTTTAGTTGAGGTAGGAGCATCTTCCACCATGGAAGAGTGCTCCCCTTTAGTCGATACCTCCATGCGGACCTTTGTGCTAGAGGTCATAACCGCGATGCGCAAAGCACATCGCCTTGTTCTCCAACTATGCCTCGGCATCTAAGTCGTCCATGGCACTCGTGAACTCGGGAACTTAACCTTCTCGAGTTCTCCATGAAAGCTACCAGTACTGACTGGGGCATGTTGGGGACCCTTAGGGGTGCAGGTTCCCTGGCCTCATCTCATTACAGACGGTTATTCGAGGCCTCTGACATTTCCCTGGAAGGACCTTGTCAGACCATCCCATCACTTACAGGAATTGACTCTCGCCCGAGGACTTGTTCTTCCCCTTGGGGGTTAGACTCTTAGGGCATGAAAACTTCTGGAGGCATCACACCTCCCTCCCCAACACCACGTTGTGAATCTCTACGGCATCTTCTAGCCATGACTACCGCAAGGACAGGTAAAATATTAATTAGCACTACGATTTAATCAATGGTTTAATTCAGTGGATGGCGTGGCTATCCATAGTCACAGGGTTGAATCCACTCTGATACCATATGTAACAGCCCCACCGTTCTGACGACAAAAGCAACATACAACAGGTAATATATATATATATATATATATATAATTTTCTTTTAATGTTGTGTTAGGAAATATACATCACAAAATAATAATGACATCATTGACAATAGTGCGATATATAAAAACAACATTAACATATTAAAAAAAATCACGACGCAAAGCCGACACATCACCGTTGTGAATGACGAACACATATCGATGCAATATCACAATAACAACAGCCCATAATCAGTGCGTTTATACAATTAATCATGACATCAAGCAGTTTAACTATTCACATAACCATCCCTTATCATCACAAAATTCCATTGAGCGCTAGAAGACTAACATCAAGACCATCAATCCTAACATCAACTAATCAAGGCACTAAAGCAATATCAATTAAATTCAAGGCGCAAACCCCCAAAGGCACATGACATCATCCGTGATAAATTTTTCATCTCGGGCAAGGAACTAAAATCTAAACCATACAGTACGTTATAATTCAATGCGTGCATGGAGTCCAAATCCCCGACTAACCTTACATCATACCAATGAACTGTGCGTGAGCATTCTATTCAATAATCCATCATTTACACCTCAATGATTCAAGGCACCAGAGACTTTGTTTAAAATTCACAAGGAGCAAGAGAATACCATTTGAGAATCAATCATACTTCGATAATAATAAAGACACATTAGTAACCAATTTCTAATTAATCTCATCATCTAGTATGTATGGCGCAAAAGAAACTAAACCATAAATTCAATGTACATCACAATAAACTTAGGCGCAAAAGTGCCAACCATTTAAATCAGTGTGCGCGTTAAATCTAATAACCAGATCACTCATCGATACTGCAAAATCAATGTGCAAGAGTAACTACCCATTAATCGTGGCACAACGACTTTAATTATTCGCTAAACAAATTGCACTTGGTCAACAAATTTATTCCACAACCTATTCTTGTTAGGTATTATTCGTATCAATAGAGAAGGACCATCTAAGTATGTGATAAGGGTGGTTGACAAAGACCACATCAAATTTAAAGTTGAATAAGAAAAATAATAATACATTCACCAAGTTGTTGAAAGATGCAAGACCGTAATCATATAGTACAAATTGAATAAAATAAGGATACTCAACTTATCAATTTGAAATTTTATTCCATAATTTCTTAAATTGAATAAAAACTGGAATAATAGTTTATCAGTTGGGACCCAAAACATTTGGATCGACCAAGTCTCAACATAGCTAAAAGAATGCCATTATTGAAGCATGAGGGAGCAATTAAGGCATCAAATTAAACAAAATTAAAAAGTATGAATTTGAAGATGCATTAAAACAATAAGCATTTACAAGCACAAAAATTAAGCGTTTAACTAAAACAATTACATGGCATGACAATTAAACGTTTAATTAAGCGTTTAAAACAATTACATGGGACAAATTACGTGGCACAACAATTAAACGTTTAATAAATAAAAAACTAAAGAGTCTAAAGTTGAAAATGCCTAGTCGCAGGATGCATTACCTGGCACAACAATTAAAGAATTTAATTTAAACAAACTAAAGGTCTGGATTTGAAAAATATCGGTCATAGAATGCACTACAAGGCACCACGTGGAGGGAAGGAAAAAGGAAATCCTAAGCATCGAACCTCTAGCGATCTTCTATCACACCGAGCTCTAAAGGACAAGTACAAAGAAGCAACATCTGCTCTTTCCTCGACAGAGAATTAATAACGACAGTATTCTGATTTTTTGAAATCCTAGCCACTATAATCTCTCTGGTGGGAGATCATCTGTCCGGTAGCTGCATAGTCCCTTCCAGGTGGCAATAAAAATCAACAGTAGAGTAATCATTCAAGTACTATAAATTGGTTGTTCTTCAAAATCATTAATAAAATCTACAATTAAATGGCAAGGATCAATCCAAGACTTTAAATTAATATTTTGGAGGCGGGGAAAATTTAAGCTGGGAAAGGAATCGAAAAATTATGAGTAAGATCCAATCAAACAAAACGCCTAGTTATAATCTTTTAAATTGATCATTAAAAAAATTGTAAGAGTGTCCAAAGGATAACTCCTGGATGTCTACCGCAATTCTGGTGTAAGGAAGCAGCAACCACCAATGGGCCTGGTCCAGGAAGGTGCTACACAGGTTGGTCATCCACGCTCAGACCAATGGTTATTGAAGTGGTTGTTACAATAAATCTTCTAAACAAGATCGCTACAGTAGACGGGTGGACGAGAGAAGAACCAATAGCTAAAGGAGATGAATTTGCTAAACAATTTCTACGAAAATTGTGGCGGGTACAGGAGTACGCGTTGAGCATGGGGTAGCGAAATTCGAGCGTGTTAAGAATTTGCTCAGACTCTCTAAGGACACCCTTGGGTTGGGCACAAGCCTTGGACGGATTCACTCAGTTGAATCTCAATTTAAACCCCATTTCGCTTCCATGGATATTACAACATCTCTTTCCATTTCTTTTGACAATCGGGCAGTCAACACCGTGACTGCAATTCACCACCTTATCGCAATAATAATTCCCATTATTAATAGCCTCTACGACAGTGGGAAGGTCATGCACAGCCATCATGAAGTAGAGGATTTCAATCAACCCCCATATGCTACAGTAGAAAAAGGGTGGTGAGGAATACGCATGTAGGTTTTGGAAACACAGAAAGAAAGTGCCCAATCGACATCTTGTGGAGGGTGAAAGCACAATGAATGGTTTAAGAAAAACACAAGTAGATTCCCCATTCTAGGAAAATTGGGAGAAGAGGGAACGCAGAAAATCACAGAGCCTTGGGCTCTCCTCAAATGCAAGGGAATCACTTCATAATTGAGGGAAGATTCTAGTGGATCCATAAAAAAAAACACTCGGAAGAGGGACATAAATATTGATGAGTATTGGTAGAGGTGACTGATGAGTAAGGTTCAAATCGTTGGACGATTTTATTTGCTTGAAACAAATATAGCTCGCTAAAATGAAGAGCATCAATAGGTAAACGTTGGCTTAACTACACATCCCAATAGATGGAAAAAGAGAAAAATCAGGGGAGAGGTGCCCAAAAATCACAGACATTGCATGCTTGACCCCGAGATGGAACAGGAATAACGCAGAGCTGAGGTAGATGTCGAGAAGCTTGCTAAAGGGCAGAGAAATAGATCTCACGTAAATCGCTAAGACTCTCTTCACTCGGGAAGATTCAGACGAAGGAAGAGATTACAATCTGAGTTAAGGGAAAAATCTAGGGAGTGGAAACGCCAAGACAAAACAACTTTTGAGCATAAAAATTAAATCACTTAGAAGAGGTAAAACTAAATCGTTGAGCAGGGACAAAATAAAACCATTAAAACTACTACAATAATTAAATCCATAAACATAAATTAAAGAAATACAAGTGCAAATTTAACATGAGTACCGTAACCGGTGAAATTTATTGTTGGTGTTCTTCGGCAACTAGCATTCCTCCTAGCTTCCGCTCACTAATCGTTGAGACCTCACGGGTACCTCCCAGCCAACGCTAGGTGTACTCTTCTCCCCCCAGAGCCCCTCGATCCGTGAAGGGGCCACGCACACAAACAAATAATAGTCTAACACCCATCTCGCCTCGCAAGGTCGTGCTACCACTCTCTTTTTGAGCTGGGTATCCCAACTCCCACAAGAAAAATGCGGCAGTATAACCTTACGCATACCATTCATGATGCATTTCCCTCCTCTGCCATTTCTTTTATAGAGTTCCCTTAGTGACCTTTCCATTTGCACATTAAATTATTTTTATTAAAAATTTATTAGGAAATATTCACCCCCGTACACTTGTCACCCAATCCCTTAGTTGCACCAAAAATTCATTTAATTAATTAAATTAAATTGCTAATTTCCCTCACCCACCTAAAATTGTTCCTAAAAACACTCCTCGATGTCCCTTTATTCCCTCACATTCCCTTAATGATTGACGCCTTTCTTAAAGCTTAGTTGAGTTCGAAATTGGAAAGTTCTCTATACTAGATTCCCTTCTATGTTCCACATTCCTTTTGTATTTAAGCCAGCAATTAAATTTTTGGATAAATTCTTTCTCCTTTAATTTTTAAATTTGATTTTTCTTCATCCACCCCTTTATTAATTGATTAATTAGTTGTAGTCCTTAAACCCCAATTAGACCTATGTTCTAATTTCAACTAGGCTTAGAAAAATTGTTTTTAAGGGAAATTTTATAATTATTTAACTTTACTCATGCAACATTTATTTTAAGGCTGACCAGGTCAAAATGAAATTTTTTTTATAGGTACCTAGGTTCATTGACTCAACAATGTTAAAAATCGTGACGTTCCCTTCAAGACGCACTACGTTCTCCAAGGGTTCCACTCGTCTTTATTCATGTTTCATTTATGCGGCGTGCCCTTCAAGACGCACTACGTGCTCCAAGGGTGTCACTCGCCTTTTGACTGATTTTGGTAGATGTCTAACCCCTGGAGTCAATAATCCATCAGGCGACCTTGTAGGAGACTAAGGGCCTCTAAGTAATAAGGACCCTACCTTATTGTGTGCCCCTTAGAATCTTCGTGAGCAACTGTCTCAGTCTGCCCTCACGGCATCGTGGATCTCTCGAACTAGGTAATCGTTAACCTATAGTTTGATCCACAACGGGAGTGCTAGTAGGCTGTGGCAAGGATTTTGCCACACCTCTCCCTCAATATATATGGTTTTCATGCATGACCCCTTTACTCCAAATGTGAGTGTGATTAGCAAGCAATCTTTAGCATGCATCCATCAACGAAACATGTCAGTGATCCATAAACAACATCATAATATACCTAGTCATATGTCACATATGTAATAACGAAAATACTCAAGCCATATACAGTCCACTCTAACTCAATCTGGAGTCCAAAGAGGTCCATCGATGCCATCACTATCCTCAATCTTTCCAGAGTCATGCACACTTAGGAGAAACCAGTCAATAGCACATGTCTATATATAATAACAAAACATGACATCATAATCCATAGTCTCATCATCAAAATCCATAAGCGAAGTAGTCAATCATATAATAAACCGGATCACTTGCACGCAAGTGTCCTAAAAGAATAAGTCACATTAGGTGCACGTAAGAGTGGGGTGTTACATATACACCAGTGTAGATCCATCATGACTACAGATCTATGATGCACCGATAGGGATCAAATCCCTCAAGGTGAAAACCTCATTTTAGAGTGAAAAAATTGAGGAATGGTTCGCACCTCAAGGGATTTGATCCCTCTCGATGCATGATAGATCTAGATTTAAGTTGGATATATATTGGTTCTAGTCACGGGAAAGAACGTGAAATTTATAAATGATATTTTTTATCTATATGTATATGTTTAAGATGAACTTGATACTTTCAAATTTACATCGTTATGAATCCGAATAATAACAAAGTAACAATATTTAATGATGAAGATGTTGAATAATAACAAAATGGAATGATTAAGATATTGAATAACTCATATATTACATAGTAATTGATCTCAATCTATCATCTTTCGCTTTTCTCGTAGACACACCAGCACACTTTCCCATCCTTTCATATTGATCATATGGAAATGGAGGTTGAAATTGGAGATCATGCAAATCTTTAACTCGATATATTGTAGTAAAAGTGGGACCTTGAGGAATTTTAGACCTCCTGATTTTTCACATTTTATATATCTTAATATTATGATGGTTTTAATGTGCAAATACTAATATACAAATCGCACCTTACCAAACAAAGTATAAGACTTCAACTTATAATATATGTTTTGAAATTGGTTTTCACTATGTTATTGCTAAATTCATTTCACTTCATAATTTGCATTATCTCATAGTTGAAATCAATATAGATGATTAATTTCCTTCGTATCATTTCTTCATTTAATTAATTCACTGAAACATTTTTCATAGTATTATCATTGAAATCAATGCACCCTATTGTTTTATGTTATATCATTGTTAAAATAAATACAATTACTTGATTATGATAAATCATTTTTCAATGTATCATCACTTAAATCAATGCATATTGTTTTTCACTATGTCATTATTGAAATCAATGCAACTACTTTTTTCTAGCAGAAAAAATTACTCAATTATATATGAAATATAATGTGTTCTCACATCAAGATACATCAGTGGAGGGATATCACTGGCAAGTATATCTTTCAACTAGAAATGGTCTACTAGACAAATAGATGGTGAGAGATCAAAGCTATGAAGAGAAAAAAATCAAAATCTAATACAAGTCTTAAGAAATGAGAAACGGAATTTATGTGGAATATACAAGAGTTTGTTGTTGTGTATATTAAGAGAATATTTTGTGAATATATTGTAATCTATCGACAAAACTGTATCATCCAATCCTAAAATATTTTGAAAGAAAGAGTGGGGCCCTCATGTCCATCCAGCCAATGATTGTATGTGAGCACACTTGATTTTCTTTGTAATGTTGTCTTTGATAGCAGGTTTGCTTCCCTTGGTGATTCAACCAATCAATGATAACTCTGGACGCTCTGATCAAATGAATATTTTCAATGTTTAGTCTAGAGGCTAAGTGAAGTGAAGCCCAGACACCCAATAGTTCTGCCCTTGTGTTGGTGCCTGGGCCGCACCAGAGAGTCCACCTGTAAATAGAGTTATTATTGATTTTAATCAGTCCACCTGTGCCACTCAAAGTTCCACTGTGTAGTGTTTCACTGTCGAACCACCCCGTAGGAGTATCCTTTGAGATAAGGGGGCTAACTAAAATCTTTTTTTTTCACAATGTTTGGGTGTATGTCTTTCCAATTTCGAAATAGGACAAGAGATTTATAAGAAACAACACTATAAGAGGGTGTCTTATTTTCAAAGATTTTAAAGTTTCTAGCCATCCAAATATTCCAATTGAGCAGTGGAGGAAGTATTTTGTAGTATTGTTCATTAGATGTCCAACGATCGAAGTAAGTGGAGATGGAGGTCCCAGTCTAGGCAGTTTTTAAGTGGTTTTTTAGTGTGATCCTATCCCAGACAAGGCGGGTGAAATGGAACTGAGTAAAGAGATGGCAGACTGTCTCTTCATCCATGTAGCAGAGTTGGCAGATATTGGGGCCAGTCCAACCTTTTTTTTTAAGGTTATCCCAGGTGGGGATTTTGTTTTTGACTATAAGCCAGGTAAATAGATTAATCTTAAGTGGTAATTTCCATTTCCAGAGATGTTTACGCTAGCCATAGATGTTTTTTTGCCAGGTTGTGTTAGCAATGGCAGAATACAAGTTTTTGACCGATATATGGCCCAAATTCTCCCCTCCGACCCACATCATTTGATCCTCCACATCATGAAGAAATATTATCGCGTGAGTTAGATCCAAGAAAAATTTTACCCACTCTGTTGCCATATCAGTTGGTAGATCTAGATCACTGTAGGATTTCCAGCTTGTTGTTGGGGTCCCAAGTTCGTTGGCAAGTCAGGCTTGAAAAAGATAACAGGTATTTTTTGAGTTTAAAAATGAAATTAGTTGTGGAGAGAGGATGGAGTCTTGTCCAAGTCCAAGTATGTGATCCTTGCCAATTATGATGGAATGGTCAGAGCCCGGCTTCCAACAGTGCCAACTTCTGATCCAGTGTGCTGAATTTGAAAGATTCCTCCAAGTCCGAGAAGCATTCCTTGTGTGAGGGGATCCAGAGCGAAGCCAGGAAGCAACTGAAATATATGGTAAGTATTTGTCTTTGATGACAGCACTCCAGATGCCACTTCAAGTCAAGGTGCGCAAGAGGGAATTAGCAGCCAGAGCTTGGTTGAATTTGAAGATATTCCTTATCCCCCAACCACCTTTGAATTTCAGTTTTTCAGCGTTTCCCAATTGCAAAGGTGTAATATTTGATGGTCCTTGTTGCCCGACCAGAGGAAGTTGTAGGTAATTTTTTTGAGCTTTTCCAGAACCGATGTGGGAATGGCTGCAAGTGCCATCTAGTAAATTGGATGACCTTCGAGAGATGATTTTAAGAGAGTGTAGTGGAATCCTATGGAGAGCCATCTGTTACACCAGTGCCCAACTTTTTTTTCCACCTTTGAAACTAGCTAGTCCCAGTCTGAAGCCTTGTAATGGTCAACTTCAATGAAATATCTAAGGTATTTGAAACCAAGTGAGAGGTGGACGAAAGTATGTGGAAAGATGACCTTCAATAGATCCAAGATTTGTTCTTGTATGTTGGCGAAATGGAAGGTCGACTTGGTCCATTTGATTTAAAGGCCCGTAGCAGAGCAGAAGAACTTTACGAGTCTAGAGATTAACCTCCATTCGAGCAAACTGGCATTGGTCAATATGAGGACATCATCAACAAATAGGAGGTGCAAGATTTTTACTAACCTTGAAACTTTGATCCCAGTAATCCTACCTTCATATTGGATTTTTTTGAGGAGACTTAAACCTTCCATGACCAAGATGAATAAGAGTGGAGATAGTGGGAATCCCTTCCAAAGGCCTCTGCCACTGTGGAAGAAGGTGGAGGGTTTTTTGTTTAAGATCACTACGAAATTTGCACTGGTGACGCAACTCATTGTCCAATTTAAAGTGTTTTGGCTGAATCCAAACTGGATTAAAATCAGTCTGAGAAAGTCCTAGTCTACGCAGTTGAAGGATTTTTTAGATAAAGATTGAGGATGAGAGCATGAGATTTTTTATGATTAATGTTGTGTAAGCATTCTTGAGCAAAGCCAAAAACATCAAGGATTTGTCGTCCCTTTAAAAAGCCTAGTTGTTCGACTGACAATGATCGCGAGAGGATGGGTTTGATTTTGTTTGCAATGATCTTTGAAATGATCTTGTAGAAAAGATTGCAGAGTGTGATCGGTCTATAGTCACTGAAAGCAGTCGGGTGATTTTCTTTCGAGATGAGAGTCCAAATCACCTTTTTTGACTCTACTTTTTTTACTCCCCACAAAATCGAAAAAATGCAGGTAGAACTCAACGGT
>ML785271.1:774948-811955 GCA_009831015.1 Picea engelmannii
TATTATTTCTGGCCGACTTCTTCTCTTGGAGGCTAATAACCTAATATAAATTATCTTCTTGAGCCGACAAGGCTTCTAGGGTTATTAGCCAACTCATTAGGGTTTCTCTTGCTTCCCGGAGTCTTCTATTCTCGTCAGGTTCATTCGTGGAGGTAAATACCTCCTGCAGCTACCATAATATTAACACCCCCAACTTCCTCCCAAGATCTAGCCTCAAAAAGGGCCCAATATCCCCCAATAATGAGCAAAATCGTCTATTAACAGGCCTAAAATCATTATAAAATCCATAAAGCAAAGTAGAAAAACCCAATTTATGTAATATTATTGGGCTTAGCCCCTTAAGCCTAGTGTGTGCCCCCTTAAATGGTCATATGGCAACAAAATATGGCCAAGCGCCAGCCCCCTAAGGGTTGCGCGCTAGCCCTCAATCGGCAAGCACCTGGATTTATGGCGTATAGCATGTGATCAGGGTCCCCAAACCCCGCGCTAACTATCCAAATTCCAGCACCCAATCCATAGCTCCGAGTCGTATGGGATACGAGGGTCGAGAACCATGGGCCACCTGCCACACGGTGTGCATGACCAGAGTTGAGAGTATGGTCCTGTGGGACGGTGCTATGGCTAATGTTGCATACATGTATTGAGGGCTGGGGCTAAGCCCCAACCCTTATTCCACCCGCCAACACATACATCCAAGCTTAAATTTTTAATTGTGCCCATGTTTTATGAGAACTACATGCGGGATGGTCTTGAGATCAAATCCCATAACTTGTAAGAATAATTTGCATGTGAACAATCGAGTCAACCATTAGGTGCCACATGGAACCCCACTATTTTCCCACACATCTTCCACTTCTCAGCTCACGGTTGGACCACATCTACTACCCAGTCAGCTCACGGTTGGACCACATCTGCTACCTAGTCAGCAACCGTACCTACCACCTGTACCTGTTGTTGTCTACCACGTTTCACCGTACCTGTTGTTGTCTACCACGTGTCACCGTAGGATTGGCCCACATGGCAAGCATGCCACGTGTCACCCTTCCAGTGGAGACACGTGTCACTTTCTGGTTGGTCCATGTCAGTTATACGAAAGTGGCTCCTAACTGTGTTTCCACGTCACATGACGTCAGTGTTGACTTTTTTACTGTTGTCGTGTTTGACTTTTTGCCTATTTGGCAAAACGATCAGAGTGCAATAATTCTCACATATGACGTATGTTTGAGAAAGTAAATATATGTCCAAAATCAGCGCGACAAGTTGGTCGCAATGGAATTCGTTTCATCTGATTCCAAGAACTTTCATTTTTTAGCCTTTTCTGGGCCTGGGAAGCCTCCTGGATCCAATTCTAGATCACACCTCCCCATTAAGGACCTTTTGGTCCCCAAAATGTTACTGACCAGTCAACAAGATCGGGATAGGCCACCCGTCTTGTCCTCTGTCCTTGAACTATGTCCTGTGCACCTGTCTTATGAAGATCAACTGTAACACAATCATGACAATTGACATCATATCGTTAGATATTTGAACCCTGTCACATTTTACTGAAGCCACTATCATCCATGTAGACAACATTACTAATGATAGTATCAAAAACGTGACTGCAAATGAGTTGATATACTAGTAATATTTGCACGACATGAGCTTGTCTTGAAGTAAATTGTGATTGATTTTCCATTCAACAATCATTTCATGTTCTTGGTTAAGATTGATTACTTCATTTGAAACCATTATTGGTTTGTTTCTTGATTGATTTGCCTTCTTTAATTGTTCCATAGTTTGAAGTGTTTTATTTGCCTTAACATGAAGCGCATGAACCACATAAACTTGACCTGCTCTGGCTAATTGATATTGATTCTTTGTCCTGTAGAAGATTTCTTTACAATCATATAAGTATGGACTACCTAAGACCATTCCAAATTCACTTAATGGAACTACATCACAGGTTACCTCGTCTACATACTTAGATGAAATTGCAAATTTGATTGTGCACTACTTTGTTATGTGCATTTGATGATGATTGCTTATCCATTTAAGTGTGTAAGGTGTATGATGTACTTGTGTTTTTAACCCCAATTTCTTAACCAATTCTTCTGAGATTAGATTATATTAGATTGAGATCCATTGTCTATTAATGTGTCTATATTAGTGTGTCACATGATTACCCTTATATGAAACAAGTTACTTATACAATCAATGCCTTCACTAATTTTACCTGTCATACCAACCAATGAGACCTTTGATTCATCACCTGAATCTGATCCCAAGTCTGTGGGCCTTGTTATTGTTGCAACTGTTTGCTTCCCTTTCCTTTCCTTGAACCACTCTGGCCTCTTCTAGGGATACAAATTCCAACATCTATCCTCATCATGCCCCTCTTTCTTGTAATGCTTGCAAGAGGGCTTCTCTTCCTTTCTCACCACTGAACTCTCCTTTTTGCCTGTCCACTTCCTCTTGTCCTCTTTCCTTGAAGATGATTCCCCTGATACACCTGCTTTCCCTACTTCAATGTATGTCGCTTGAACATAAGCCTCATCAAGGTTAGTGGGTCCAAACATGAATACATTGTTTCTAATATGTGCAGGTAATCCTCCTATATACTTCATAAGGGTTTCATGTGTATGTAAAGGGATATCTAACATCAATGCCATTTTTCGAAAGCCATCTGTATACTCTTGCACTGTTTGTCCTTTTCTTAGTTTGAAATCTTGTCATTCAATTATTTTTTTTTCTTTATAACCCAAAGGATAGAATTGTTTCCTAAGTGCAGAAATCAAACTTTGCCATGATGGAAATACATTACCCACTTGTTGCATTCTGTTTTGCAACTTACTTTGCCACCAGATGAGAGATGTGCCTGCAAGTCTCAAAGATGCCAACTTGATTTGTGTGGCCTCATCCTTGATCTATTGCGCACTGTAGTAAACATCCATCTGCCTGAACCAAATGTCAAGTCTCTCTGCATTAACTTCACCATCATATATGGGTAACTCAAATTTAACATCAAGTTTTAATAATGGAATTTCATTCTTATGTTTATGAACATGTTTCTTTGCATTGGATTTATAACTTGAACTTGAAGAAGAAGGAGAAGAAGGAGGTGATGATGGAGGTGATGATGGAGGTGAAGGAGGAATCTGAGGAGGATCCTCTCGCTCTTCACTTTTTCCCTTTGAAGATTCACCCAGATTTGGTTTCTTACGTTCCATGTAATCTTCATACAAAACTTCCATCATCTCCGTCATGGAAAATAAATCTTTTCGAAACTCTTTCTCATCCTGAGAAAGTCCCTCTTTCGATGCCATCTTCTCGGTGTGAGAAGCTCTCTTTCTCAATCCAATTAATGGATTCTCTTCAATAAGCTCACCTTCACCGCATTGTATCTTTTCCATGGTTAACATGCAAAACTCAAATCCAAATGTCAACTAGCTCTGATACCACTTGATCTGAAAAGATCTTTTAAATGACTATGGTTGAGTTATTAAGCATGTGTTGATTAACCAATCAAGAAGCTTAATGAAAGAGGAATAAGATATGAGAATATATCACAGCCATAAAACAATTTATAGATCTGAATATAAGCATAAGGAACAACAAACCATAACAAGAGAAGTGATAACGGAGTTCGACAATCTCGCTTACGTCTCCATGTCTTTGTCTCAGTGGGTAAAGCTTCTTTATTTCTTTTAAAAGCTCAATAAGTACATCAAAACAGTACCCTAAGGCTACAAGACTGATCTGGTCTAGTTCTCCCAGATATCTAGAACCCGACAGAAGAAACGACACTCAAAATGGATGACCGAAGCTCCTAGAAATGGCCCGCAAAGGTGCACTCCTCAACAGCTTCCCTGCATAAAAATGGCTTTGGCTTGGCTTTCCTTCAGCATAAATCTGCTTTGAATCCCCCCCATGGCCTCAAGAAGGCCTGGTTTATATAGATCTGAAGTTTTTTATCATCGTCCAACTTCCTCCCAAGATATGGCCTCAAAAAGGGCCCAATATCCCCCCAATAATGGGAAAAATCCTTTATTAACAGGCCTAAAATCATTATAAAATCCATAAAGAAAAGTAGAAAAACCCACTTTATGTAATATTATTGGGCTTAGCCCTTTAAGACTAGCGTGCGTGCCCTTAAATGGTCATATGACAATAAAATATGGTCAAGCACTAGCCCCCTAGGGGCTGTGCACTGGCCCTCAATCTGCAAGCACTTGGATTTATGGTGTATAGCATGTGATTAGGGTCCCCAAACCCCGCGCTAACCATCCAAATTCCAACACCCAATCCGTAGCTCTGAGTCGTATGGGATACAAGAGCCGAGAACCATGGGCCACCTTCCACACTATGTGCGCGATCAGAGTTTATAGTATGGTCCTGTGGGATGGTGCTATGGGTAATGTTTCATACATATATCGGGGGTGGAGGCTAAGCCCCAGCCCTTATTCCGCCCGCCAACACATACATCCAAGCTTAAATATTTAAATGAGCCCATGTCTAACAAGCACTACATGCGGGAAGAGGGATAGCCCGACCTTCCCAAGGCGTAGCCCGAGGAAGGTCTCGAGATCGAATCCCATAACTTGCAACAACATTTTTCATATGAATAATCAAGCCAACCATTGGGTGCCAAGTGTCAGCCCATGTCTGGGCCATGAGGAACCCCACTATTCGCCCACACATTTTCCACTTGTCATCTCACGATTGGACCACATCTGCTACCCAGTCAACAACCATACATGCCACATGTACCTAGTTTTGTCTTCCACATGTCACCGTACGGTTGGGCCATGTGGCACCTGTCCGAGCGTGCCACGTGTCACCCTTCCAATGGTGACACGTTTCACTTTCTGGCTGGTCCATGCCAGTTGTACGAAAGAGGCTACTAACTGTGCTGGCATGTCAGGATGACGATGTCATCATGATGACATCAGCGTTGACTTTTTTACTATTGCCTTGTTTGACTTTTTGCCTGTTTGGAAAAATGATCAGAGTGTGATAACTCTCGCATACGGCGTTCGTTTGAGGAAGTAAATATATGGCTGGAATCAACACGATGAGCTGGTCGCAATGGAATTGGTTTCATATTATTCCAAGAAATTTCATTTTTGAGCCTTTTCTGTGCCTAGGAAGCCTCCTGGATCTGATTCTGGATCAGAGGGAGAGTATGATCATTATTTGTCTCACTCTAGGGATTTTATGCCTCTAAGAGCCTAAATATCAGTGAGTTGTGAAGAAGAATCTAAGGAGGAAGATATGGTATGTCCCTCTTTGCGTCAGGCACTTATTGTTTTGATCGATGAGTGTTCATATCCAATTCCTCTTGACCAAGTGTGTGCTTTTTTCTGAACCAATTATGAAGTTGTCGAAAGTCTCGAGATACCCTCCACATAAGATGTCTTGTGTACTGACTTTCCCAAGCAAGTGGGTAATGGAGCAGGATTGAGAACTTCTTTGTAGGATGAGAGGAGAGAGTCTAGCATTTCATTGAGTATGTTGTCCCCTGGCTAAGTTTCACTAGTGCCTGACAAGTAGTGATTTGAATCCTGTTTAGGGGGCTCAAAATCATGGCTCTCGTACCTCGAAAGGTGAAGTGGAGATCATGACCGGGGGAGTAACCCTTGAGGTGGATGCCCAACGTATGAGAGTAGGTGGAGGCACAAAATTTAGGGGGATCGAGCTGGAGCATACAAATGTAGAATGTATGGCTAGTGGAGGAAACAGGCTCGAGGATACAGGTGTAGAATGTGTGGCTAGTGGAGGAATTGAACTAGAGGATACAGGTGTAGAATGTGCGACTAGTGGAGGAATCATCTGGGTGGGATCTGTGCTAGTTGTGTATGTGGGAGAGATCACAGAATGGGTTGGGAGCTCATTTGGAAAATCGGTGGAGTGATGTAAGGGGGAGCAGTTGGAGAAAGTATAGGTTGTATGGGGTCGGGCTGAGGGGAGGTAGCACCCAATATCCAATTAGTTGCAGAGTCCAAATGATATTTTTCCCAGGAGGTTAGTGAGATAAAAGGAGAGGGGAAAATGGTTTTTATCTTACCGGTGATTGTGTCTGAGTCGACTGATTCTTCAAATTCCAATAGATTCAGATAGGAACATTGTGTGTTTACATATGGGGAGTCCATCTTAATGGAGAGGTCAAGCATAGTTTCCTTCGTCTGTTCCTCTTCCAAGTGACCCGCGAAGTTTTATTTGAGGTGAGCCTATGAGTGACAGAGGGTCCACACATATGTAGTGACCTAGTGTATTATCGATGGACTCAAGAGATTTATGGTTCCAGAAATGAAGTGGTAGTCCAGGGAGGAGGACCTAGAAATGCCTCAGTTGAAAGTAGTCCTGTGAGGGGTCGAAGCTGGTTCGCCAGTGCTTGAGCATAAGGATACCTTCATCCAAGGTCCAAAGTCGCTCCATAATGGAAGTAGAGTCCTCCGGTGATTTAAACCAGAAGCAGAGCCAACCTCGGGTCAGATGGGAGATCTCCGGAGCATAGCCCATCAATAGCCACCAGGTTGTTTGCACCCACGTTGCGAGGTAAGATCGACAGAGGTGTTTGTAAGAGATCATGCCAACTAATGCACAGAGGCTTAGAGAGACCGAGTCTTGTAGATCTATATCATTCCCTTGGACCATTTTTTTCTTTGTTTTGTTTTAGCTCCAGGGTCTGGTCTATGATTTTAAACCGTCGTTAGAAGTAGCACCAGTCAGACATTTGTGCATGGGAAAATGTGCAAATCTCAACTGCACAAAGGGATTTTTATCCCTGTGGTGTGTAGGGGAGACAGATTGGTTCGTCGATAGTGTGCCAGGGAGAGTAAAAGGGGAGAAGGCATCTGTGGGTGTTTGTGCAAAATTCGTGATGGATGTCTAGAGGGGTGGGAGAACCGTGGAGGGAGTGTGAGTGTGAATATCGTTAAGAGAAGAAATCAGGGGGTATGGTAGGTAGGGAGGTTGGATCAGTGTGGGGGTCGAGAGATCGATGGAGGAGGAGCGATGTAGAGAGGGCCCAGTCCGGTGGGGGGAGGTATGTGCAAGTTTTTCTCGTTCATCTGTCAAGGAAGATAGGCCCTCACTGTTCCATAGGGCCTCTTTAGCTGCGCCCATAAGTGCGCTGACATCTCTGTCCAGCATTGTGAAACTCGAGGATGAATAGTTCCTCTATGTAGTGTGACAGAGTGTGGCAGAGTGGAAATTTGACGGTGTAAGTAGAGGTTAGAGAAACTAGTCTAAGGGAGTGAAGGAAGTTGAGTAGTAAAGTGTGCTGGGAGGAAGATTGCAACAGGCAAAAAAAACCAGAGAGTGGGCTGCGTGAAAGGTGATCGGGTAGTGTGAGACAAAGTCTGCATGTCCCACTAGGTGAGGGAGTTTCTAGACTAGCAGCGAAGGAGGTGGTTCAATGTAGTGCAGGGTTGGTGAGGCATGCTTCCTGTTTCTTCCATGGCAGCTATCACCAGAGCTTCCCCTAATATCGATATCATTTATCATTGTGTCATCACCAAAATCAATGCATTGCATTGTTTTGCATTGTGTCATTATTGAAATCATTGCAACTAATTGTTCTAAATCATTTTTCATTGCACCGTCTCTAAAATAAATGCACCTATTTTTTTGTGTTATATCATTGTTGAAATCATTTAAACTCCCTTATTTTTGTTAATCATTTTTTTAATATCATCACTGAAATCAATATGCTATATTGTTTTGTGTTATATCATTGTTGAAATCAATGCATGTATGCAATGATTGATATTGCACTCTTTTACTTTCCATGATTGGAACATATCAATAGTATAAACTTAGACGACATGAAAAATATATTAGATTGTGCATGTCCTTTCTTTATTTATTTATGTTATCTATCCAATCAAATCTTTCTTAAAACAATTGTCCACTTGAAGGGACAATTTAACTCATTGCAGATCCATTTCCATTATGTCACCCACATTCATTGCAACATGATTCTTTTGGAGATATTTAAACATGATTCTTTTGTTTTCTCTTGGTTATTTTGATTTCAAAACAAATAAAATAAGCAAGGCTATGCTCTGGGCTTCATGGATTCCAATTATAGATACATTATGATATTTTGAAATTTGAGGCAAGCTCCATGCCCTAGAATTCCTCAAGTTCGTCAAAATTTGATCTCATTACCTTATATGCTAGCTATATCGATTCGATTTCTCCCGCGTTGCTCTTTGTGGTTGGGCTCATAGAAAGAAATCCACTCATAAAGTAAGGTTTTTCAAGTAAGGGTTGAGTGGTCGTCTTGATTTAATTCGTGAATCAAGGTGCTTTCTGAATTAGGGTTTTGTTTTCTGAAAATATATGTTTATGTTTTTACCTGTCTCCATTATCATCCAGCTCGAGAGTTTGGGTGTGTAGCAAGGTTTGTTAATAGGTGCAAATAGGTATTTTAGGTCATAAGTCTGCATAAGTTAGTCGACTCATGTATACTACTTCGTCATTTGTCTATGAATAGATCTAATTTCATAATGCTACATAGTCCATGGGGTTATTTGATGTTGATTATGCTATTAACAATTTGGTGCAGTCACTGGTCCAATGACACTTCCGACCATTTAGTACCCACATACTTAATACTTTGGATCACTATGTGAATTAATATTTAAAGTTATTGTTTTAATCTCAGAGAGCACAACTAAGACAGTTCACTTGAAACTTTCACCAAGCATATCTTAGAGAGTGTTAGGGACCTAACCCTTCACGTAGGTAGAATAATATATTTCCATGTAATAAAGGTCAATATTAATAAGGCCTAGCAATAAGGAAGAATAAGTCCAATGTAAGAAGACCTAATAGAAGCTTCCACTTCTAGAAGGATCTTCCTCTAGATGGTTCTTTTGATAGACATATTTAGTATAAATAGGAGTCGAGGGTATGAGAACTTTTGTCTTGGATATTATTGTAATAGAGCTCTGCTTTGCTGGAGGTTTCCCCCTCGAAGAGGCAAGTGAACATTTCTCTCAGTAATCAAAGTTCTCTTTCTGGTGTTATTCAGGTATCATTTTGGTATTATTGTGTTGTTGTTTTGGTTATCTTGTTGTTCATCTACCATTTCTAGCTACGTATTTATGTTCTGCATACTTTTTTATATATGGAATATTACAAGTGGTATCAGAGCACCTTCCTCGGTAGAAAATTGTGGGTTAATTTTTTTTCAAGGTAGAGACGTATTCTGACATATTTAAGCTACAAAGATCTATCATTACGTGCATAAACCTGCAGTCGGGGATTCACACACGTAGGAAATACAAGTGGTACTTAAGAGCACATCTGTTGGCCACCCTTGTAACCCCTATCGGTACCCCTTCGAGTGGTAGCGCATCAGACAACACATGTATACAGATTGACCTAAATCTCCTGAAGCCCTCCATAGATAAACCGATCGGCGACCTGACTGCTATAGTGACATCGAGAAAAACACTCGAGAAGATTCTCTCTAGTACCTGGGTAGTCTGGTAATACGGCTAAGGGCACAGTCTAGCCTCCTTAGTTGGTGCCCTGAGATATTGGGTTGAGTACTATTGTTGGACCCCACACGTATTTCAGAGAGCTATAGAAAATGGAAAACCCTTGTCTATAGAACCCTTGAATACCTAACCTTTGGGATGGAAACAAAAACAAAACATACAAGATCTATTGTCGTGCAACTGTGTCTCTTGCATTCGAGTTGAGAAATTACTACACATTTATTCCTGTTAAGCATTTGGGCATTTCATCATTGTAGTATTTTTCAGATTGGAGTATAACTCCGCAAGAGTAAAAAAAAAAAGTCTAGATCCTGTTGGCACCATTATTTGAGACCTATTCCATTGGATTTCTCTCTTCGCCCTTATCACAGTCATACCTATCATTTTTCAACAAAAAAATTTGTCGTGGACCCGACCCCCTTCCAACACCCTTATTTGGGATTTACCCCAATGGATTCAACTCGTCGCCCTGATCGTTGCGATACACTTCACCCATAACCCATTTTCTGTGTGGTCCCACCCGCCCCTTTTCATGTTCCCTTGTCATCATGGCCCATACTCATAGCCAAGACTTGGAAGCTCGCTTCAATACCTTGCACTCTAATTTCACATAAAACCAACAAGAAGTGAGATAGCTCAGTGCCAATATTGCCACCATCAATAAAATCATGCATTCCTCCATCGCCGCCTCAATCAAGGAACTCAAACAAGACCTCAAACAAGAAATTACTACCCAGCTTGAATCTGTCACTACGATGATTTGCGCAAAGTTGCATATCCCTGTAGATCTTCCCTTATTTGACCCACCTTTGCATACCGAAGGTGAAACTTCCTCTCATTCCCAGAATTTTCAGCCCCATCACTTTCAGCATGACCTACACCTTTCGCGTGTGGATGTGATTGAATTTGATGGCTCGGATCCCATTGGTTGTGTAACTCAAATGGAACATTATTTCTCTTTGTATGGCATTACGGATGAGTTAGCCAAACTCTGATATGGTGTTCTCCACTAGATCAATAACGTTGGCAATGGTGGCAATGGAGAAAAAAATCCTGCTAAGGGTATGTGGCTTGGAAACACTTTGTGGCAGATATTTATGAATGCTTTAACACTGACAACAACCATTTAGGTTGTTTGACAAAGTTGAAACAATCTGGCATAGTGGAAGACTTTATAGTTGCTTTTGAGAGACTGGCTTTTCATATAGAGCACATGTCTGATGTTTTTTTCCGAAAATGTTTTATCAGTGGCCTCAAGGATGAGATTTATGCCCATGTCCTCATGGATCGGCCTTAGATTTGGGTGGACGTTACTAAAAGAGCTAAGGAAGCACAAAAGGTTGTCTATTCTCAAAACCGAAAACCCTCCTTTATTCCTCACACTAAACTAGTAACTCCCACTCCTCCTTCAACTCCACTAAAGATCCAGAAATTGACCAAGGCCGAAATGGTTGAACGCCAACACAAAGGCCTTTTTTATAATTGTGATGACAAATATTTTCTGCGACACAAGTGTAAGGAACAATTTTTTTTATGGCCATCTCGAAGGATGTTTCAGAAGAGGATGTTGAGACTCCCCTTGTGTCCATGTCAATTGAACCCACTGACATAACCCCTCCCTCAGAGCCTCCCGAAGTAGAACCGGTCATTTCCCTAAATGCTCTCACTAGCGTCTCTGCTCCCCAAACCCTCAATCTAATTGGTTACATCAAGCATAGGAAGGTCATCATTCTTGTTGATAGTGGAAGCACACATAATTTTATTCATCGCCACATTGCCCAAGAAACTAATTGCTATATCCGTGCAGTCAATAATTTTCAAATCATGATTGTCAATAGAGGGTCCATGAAATGTGGAGGGCGTTGTGAAAATGTGTGTCTCCAAATTGGTGAATACCACCTGAAATCTCATATGTTTTCTATCGACATGGGGTTGTTGTGACATTTTTTTGGGTGCAGAATGGCTAAGGATTTTGGGTCCCATTCTTATGGATTTTAAGGAATTAACCATGCAATTCGACCAGGAGGGCCAACAATATAAGTACCAAGGCATCACCATCGGTTCCTCGGAGATCATTAGTTCCCATCGCATGGAAAATCTACTCAAAAAAGGTCATTCTGACATTATTGCCCAACTCCATACCATACAAGCAACTGAGACACCCTTTGTGTTGCAAGACCTCCAATCCATCCTCTCTAAACATCAAGTGGTTTTTTCCACTCCCCAGGGACTCCCTCCTTCTCATGGTGTTCATGATCATTCCATTCCCCTTGTCCTAGGAAGCCTTCCTCCCAATATCTGTACCTATCGTCACCCCTTTTCCCAAAAAAATGAAATTGAAAAAAAAATTCAAGAATTGCTCAACACATGTGTTATCCACCCTAGTACGAGCCCCTACTCTTCTCCTGTGTTCATGGTCCTTAAGAAAGAAGGTTCTTGGTGCATGTGTCCTGACTTCTGCACCCTCAACAAACTCACCATTAAAGAAAAATTTCCCATTCACTTCATTGATGACCTCTTGGATGAATTGAGTGGCGCCCAATTCTTTACTAAACTTGATCTTCGTTTTGGCTACCACCAGATCCGTATGAAAGAGGCAGGCATTTCTAAGACTGCATTTAAAACTCATGAGGGCCACTATGAGTTTTTGGTCATGCCCTTTGGCTTATGTAATGCTCCCTCCACTTTCCAAAGCCTCATGAATCATGTCTTCCGTCCTTTTCTCCATCATTTTTTCTTAGTTTTCTTTGATGATATCCTCATCTATAGTAAAAATTGGATAGCCCATCTTGCTCATGTGGATCGAGTTCTCCATCTACTCTCTCGGCACCAAATTTTCCTCAAACAGCCTAAATTTGCTTTGGCGCCTTAGAAGTCGAGTACTTGGGTCACCTTGTTGGCAAGGCCAGCATCAAGGTGGATCCTAAAAAGATTGAAGCTATGCAAGATTGGCCTCACCCAAAGAATCTCAAAATCTTGCATGGATTTATGGGTTTAGCAGGTTATTATCGCAAGTTTGTTAAGAATTATGGAAATATTGCAACACCTCTCACTGCACTCCTTAAAAAGAATTCTTTCACTTGGACTCCAACAACTTCTCAGGATTTTCAAACCTTGAAGATGGCCATGTGCACCACTCCAGTCTTGGCCCTTCCTAATTTCACAAATACCTTTGTACTGGAAAGTGATGCTTCAAGGAAAGGAATTGGGGTTGTCCTTATGCAAGAGGGTTGACCTTTGGCCTTTACCAACAAACAATTGTCCGAGCGAAATTTGGGCAAATCAATCTATGAAAAGGAAATGTTAGTTATTCTGCATGTCGTGGATCTTTGGTGCCCTTATCTATTGGGGCAATGCTTCAAAATTAAGATAGATCATCAAAGCCTCATGGGTGACTAAGCTCTCTGGATATGATTATAAGATCATTTACAAGAAAGGAAAAGACAATGTGGTTGATGATGCACTTTCCATAAAATATGAAGATGAAGGGTCCCTTTATTCTCTCTCCTTCATTGTACCAAATTGGCTCCAAGTGGTTCGCTGGGAATGGCTACACGATCCCAAAATTTCGCATTTGATACAACAATTGCAGTCCAATTCTCCAGTTTCCCTAGGGTACTCTTGGCTCAATGATGAGCATCGATACAAAGGTCGTTTGTATTTAAGTAAACAGTCAAAACTTAAATCCACGGTACTTTCTGAGCTTCATGCTACAGCCACAGCTGGGCACTTTAGGTTTACCAAAACCTATGATCAGGTCAAACGATATTTTTTCTAGGATGGTATGAAACATGACGTTCATAATTTTGTGGCTGAATCTGATGTGTGTCAACACAACAAGGGTGAAACAGTTAAATCTCCTAGCACAATACAACCGCTTCAGATTCCACCTACTATTTGGTGGGATATCTCTATGGATTTTATTGTAGGCTTACCTAAATCAGGCAATAAATCAGTCATCAAGGTGGTAGTTGATCGTCTTTCCAAGTATGCTCATTTATGTGCTCTTCAACACCCATTTACAACATCCACTATGGCTCAACTTTTCATGGATCAGGTCTTCAAGCTTCATGGCATGCTGCATTCTATTGTTTCTAATAGCGACCCAACTTTCACCAGCAATTTTTGGCAAGACTTGTTCAAGCTACAAGGCACCCAATTGCATCTCAGCACAACTTATCATCCCCAGACTGATGGTCAAACTGAAATTGTCAACAAGTGTTTGGAAACATATTTGAGGTGTTTTGCATCGGAAAGACAAAATCAGTGGGCTCAATGGTTACCACTAGATGAATGGTGGTACAACACTTCATACCATACAACTACCCGCATGACTCCTTTTGAAGTAGTATATGGACAAAAACCACCTTCATTTCTCTCATATTTTCTAGGTGTCTCGAAGGTCCAAGTAGTTGACCAAACACTTACAGTTCGAGAGGCTATTCTCCATACCCTCAAACAGAATTTGGTCATGGCCCAGAATCACATGAAGAAACAAGTAGATCAAGGTCACTCTGAACGTCAATTTGTAAAGGGGGATCAGGTATTTCTTCGACTGCAACGTTACAACCAAAATTCCCTCAAGGCTGGCCATTGTCAGAAACTGGTGCCCAAACTTTATGGTCCTTATACCGTTCTCAAGTGTGTGGGACAAGTGGCCTATCAGTTATCTTTGCCCAATCATTCTAAGCTCCATCATGTTTTTCATGTTTCCTGCTTAAAGAAGGTGATTGGAACTAAGTGCCAAACTCAAACCAACCTTCCCGAGTTGGACAAAGAAGGCTCCATTTGGCTACAACCAAATGCAGTTTTGGACTAGTGTCAGTGTCGCCTGTGTCAACGAACCATCAAGGAAGTGTTAGTCCAGTGGAAAGATACAACTCCAGCAGATGTCACTTGGGAACTGACTACCATTCTGCAACAATTTCTCAATCTCAATCCTTGAGGACAAGGTTGTTTTTAAGGGGGAGGACATGTTAGGGACCTAACCCCTCACGTAGGTAGAATAAATATTTCCATGTAATTAAGGTCAATATTAATAAGGCCTAGCAATAAGGAAGAATAAGTCCAATGTAAGAAGACCTAATAGAAGCTTCCACTTCTAGAAGGATCTTCCTCTAGATGGTTCTTTTGATAGACATATTTAGTATAAATAGGAGTCGAGGGTATGAGAACTTTTGTCTTGGATATTATTGTAATAGAGATCTGCTCTGCTGGAAGTTGCCCCCTTGAAGAGGCAAGTGAACATTGCTCTCAGTAATCAAAGTGCTCTTTCTGGTGTTATTCTGGTATCATTTTGGTATTATTGTGGTGTTGTTCTGGTTATATTGTTGTTCATCTGCCATTTCTAGCTATTTATTTTTGTTCTGCATACTTTTTTATATTTGGAATATTACATAGAACACAACTAGGATAGTTTACTTAATATTTAATGCTATTGTTTTTTTTTTTTAAGTAAAAAGCAGATCCTATTATATTAATATTTCAAAATTACACCATGACATGGAGGTGCCATCTATCCCGCCTATGAAGGAAACCAAGACAATTGGCCGGTCCAAACTAGCATGCAAACTCAAAACATTGTTTTGCCACCCTGCCCGAAGGAAACCAGGGTGCATGGCCAGTTTCAACATTAGTCTAATAATGCCTATGCTATCGCTACCATGGCTATGAGCTAGAAGAGCTACAGCTCTAATAAACATCAAAAAAAGAAAGAGTTTTGAGCAATGTTGAACAGGAGAACCTATTAATCGGTGTCCTCACGATCATCCTTCTCCTTGCCGCATCTAACAAGAATGGCATAAATCTGAGTGCAGGTGGGGCATTGTCGCCTTGGGGTGGTGCTAGAGTAGGCGGCATACAACATGTCCAGGCGTTGGTTTATGCGGACAGCTCTGAAGATTTGGTCGTCCACCATGCTGCGGACCTCGAAAATCAAATTCAGGTGCTCCGGGTGAAGAAGTGGTGGCTGTGGTGGCGATTTTTGCTCATCGTCCTCCTCCTGGTGTGCTTGTTGCTCTCGTTGCGGCTTCAATTCATCAGGAGCCTTGCAGATGTTCTCCTTGTTGCCTTCCGGTAGCTCTTCCTCTACCAGACAGGTGGCGAATTCCTCAATGGGAGTGTCGTTGGGAATGTGTGTTGCTCGCAGGTGGGGAGGCAGTGCGTCTGCTCCAAAACACGCAGGGGGTTTCCAATTGTCCAGAACCGTAAACATGAGACTTTCAGAAAATTTTTGGGGGAGTTCCTCCGAAGGAATCTCCTCAACATACGTTCTGGGGGGCGAATCTGTTTCGTTGGACTCCCTGGGTCTCTTTCGCTTGGCTAAAACCAAAGCTCGCTCAAACTTCTTATGCCTCTTCCGTCGTGAGTCGGTTGCGTACCACCCTGCGCCTCTACGAGGCCTTCCCCTTGCTCGTGGCATGGTTAGAACAAGGACGAGAGCCAGAACGCCCCATGTGTTGTTGTTCTCGCTCGGCTCTGTAACCTTCCAATGCATCCCAAAGCCATCGAGAAAGCTGATAAGGGAGAAAATGGTACCTATAGCCATTAAGGTTGCGGTCTTAATGCTCTGGCTGGTCGGTCTGCTCGCGCGAGTGAGAGGCCTCATCAAAAGGTGGAGGCCGACTGAGTTGATGCCCCTCATAACTAGCAGGGATATGAGGGCGGTTGGCCACCATTAATGGCCCCTCCTGGCACTACTCCACGTGCCCACCCTGCTCCGCGTGGCACCCCATCCGGGGTAATGCTATTGTTTTTTATCTCAGAGAGCACAACTAAGATAGTTCACTTAAATTTTTCGCCAAGAATATCTCAGAGAGCACAACTAGGATAGTTCACTTAATATTTAATGCTATTTTTTTTTTTTTATCTCGGAGAGCACAACTAAGATAGTTCACTTAAAATCTTCACCAAGAATATCTTAGAGAGCACAACTAGGATAGTTCACTATGTGAATTAATATTTAATTTTATTGTTTTTATCTCAGAGAGCACAACTAGGATAGTTCACTATGGTGAATTAATATTTAATGTTATTGTTTTAACCTCATAGAGCACAACTAATATAATTCACTTAAAACTTTCACCAAGATTATCTCATAGAACACAACTAGGATTGTTCACTATGTGAATTAATATTTAATGCTATTGTTTTTATCTTAGAGAGCATAGCTAAGATAGTTCACTTAAAACTTTTGCCAAAAATATCACAGAGAGAACAACTAGGATAGTTCACTTAATATTTAATTCTATTGTTTTTATCTCAGAGAGCGCAACTAAGATAACTAGGAGAGCGAGATTGTTTATGTTTCATATATATATATATATATATATATATATGATACTTTACCATGATTTTATATAGGTGGCTTTATTGATCTTATTAACTTGTAAATTTAAGATTTCAACATTAATTATTATAAATATTTATATTTATATGTTTTTGTTTATTTTTAATTTATATTTTTATATGTTTTTATTTTTATGTTTTTTAATATTCAAAATTGCAATTTGTAATTTTGTATGTTTAAAATTTAGCTTTTTATTTCAATTATTAAAAATTATAATTTCTAATTTATTTTTCCTCATTTTAAGAATGGTACAAAGGTAAACTTCTTACTTATAATTCAAAGCACTCAACCACTCGAGCTAACTCACCATGCTAATTTATAATCTCATAACTCATAAATATATATTTTTCTATTTTAAAATATAAAATTTAATTATATGAAATTATAACAAATCAAATTTGATTAGGGTAGACTTTAACCACCATCATCGTTGCCATCCAAATCCAATAATAAAGATATAAATCATAATCTCATAACTCATAAATATATATATATATTTCTATTTTAAAATATAAAATTTAATTATATGAAATTATAACAAATCAAATTTGATTAGGGTAGACTTTAACCACCATCATCGTTGCCATCCAAATCCAATAATAAAGATATAAATCATAAATACCATCCAAATCCAATAATAAAACATATAAATCATAAATACATTTCCATTTTGATTTAGGTTTACCAATGCTTTGAGTCTAAAATAGAGCACTGTAACAATTAAATATGGGCTCTACTTTCAACCAGCGCAACACATTAAACATCAAAGCCCTAGGATGAATTTATCATAACTATCCATAATCGATAATCCCATCATTATCAAATTGTTTTACTGAGTTATTGTTCTGAATTAAATTTGCATATTTCTCAAAATCCCAGATCAAAATTTGTATTACAGTGCAAGTTAGTTGCAGCATTATTATTATTTCCTGGGCAAATTCTCTTCATTGGAGCGTGCATTATGAAGAAAGGAGAAATCTATCCCAGTGGCGGTGGAATCAAATCACGACTGGAGAAAAAGTAAAAGAATTGCAACTCCAAAGGATAAGAGGAATCGAGTATGTTGAGAGAAAAGTAGTACTGCTCGTTGAGGAGAAGCAGAGAAAACCCCCTTATACAAGGACTTCATTTCAGGTAACTTCATATTCCTCTCTCGTTTTTATTATTTCTATACAGCTAGAAAACCCCATTATACAGTTAGCATCCAAGGTTGATTGGGATTTTGTGTCTCTTGAGCATTTACAAAAATCTTTGTATAAATGACATCCAATGTTCATACAAAAGGAACAATGACCCCGAGTAGAATAGGAAAAATTCCCGAGAACACGGAAGGAACAACGACCGAGAGACGAATTTTGAAAGAACTCTCTGAAGCCACTCATCCCGAGCACCCGAGCAGCCAAGGAAAATCCAACAGGAACAATGCCCAAGCAACCAAGGAACAACGGTCGAGCAGCTAACAGGAACAACGCCTGAGCGGGAACATAAAAGAATGTCCGTGGAGGTGTGGTGGGTTGTCCTGGTCGGGAGTGGAACTGTGAGTGCACCTGTGGAGGTGAGGTGGGCCACAGAAGGTGCAGCTGAAAGAGGTTTAGGTGGGCTCCCGAATTGTCAGTCTTTTGTCTCCAATAGACAGGCAGGTATTGTCTTGTTTCTTATTCTGTGTTTCTTTTTTCTTGTCCCCTATGGCAATGACAATACATTCAACACACATAAAAAATGGACAAGAGGTACCCGTCTCGGTGAAACAAACCATTTAGGTCAAGTGAAAATTGCCTCTTCAAGCAAAGCAGTGAAGTGGGTTTGGGTCAATGCCAAACAGTTTCGGGGTATTTTAAAACGTAGAGTTGCTCGTCTAAAATGGGAACATACAAGGGAAAAATTGGCCCTCCCTAATAAACTTTCAAACAAGCCTCTTTTGCAAAGGTGTAATAGCAACAGGACTAAAGACAACAGTGATTATGCATTGTACAGTCCCACATCCACACCTCTCACATGGTCACCTGACCTGTATGTGCAAGAGTTACTAAATGCTAAGAGGAGATTGGAGGTTTTGGAAGTCAAAGGGCATGAGAGAGACCTTCAAATCCAACTATTGACAGTAGAAAATTGGGACTCGGCAGAAAAAAATAAAGTTTTAACAGATCAAGTGACATTGTTGCAAGAATTCCTTTTGGAAGCAAAGGCTGAATGGCAAGGCTTGAAGGATGTCAGGCAAATCAGAGAAGATTCTATTGTGGAAATTAGAGAGGGGATGAACTCTAAAACACCAAAAGCTGAAGGGAAAATAGGTGAACAAGCATACACCCATGGAATGAAATCAAGGGATGAAGAGAAAAGAGATTTTACAAAAAATCCAAAACTTGGGCACAAGTCATTAGCAATTCTTCTCATAAGGAAAAAGAAACACACAGCCAGGGGGGCGACATGAAAGGTAGAGAAAACAAGGAAAGACAAGGCAAAGCAACAAACATAATTATCAAAGGTGTGAGAGAGTATGGAAAAAATGAATGTACTCTTGATCTTGCAAGTGAATTTTTGAAGGACAAGTTGCTTTGGCAAGGCCGAATTTTCCAAGCGTGGAGGGTGGGTAAGCCTAGTGGTGAGAGAGCTAGGCCCATAAAAGTCGTCATGTCAAGCATATGTGACAAGCACATTCTCCTAGGCAAGAAGCAACTCTTTAGAGGCTCTCACTTTTTTCTAGATGAAAATTTAACAATTAGATAGCAAGAGGAAAGAAGGGAAGAGTTGTCAAAGGTTAGGGAAGCAAGAGATGAGGGAAAAAAGGCATGGTTGTTCAAAGGAAAAGTTGTTATTGCCTTTTTCGGTCCTCTTTCTAAAATAGGACAACAAGTTGGTAGCCAAGAAGAGACAACAATTTCATTGGCAGGAAAATATGAAACAAGGCTAGTATGGACAAATAGGGGTGAAGACTCAACTTTGAGTCTTGTAGACCAAAACAAATAGCAATCAAATTACTCCCAGGTTTCCTTAAGATTAGTTTGTTGGAATTGCAGATGTTATCCTTGGAGGCGGGGACCTGGGTTAGGACCTATCGCGGAAGATAGAGACATAATTTGTCTATTGGAAACACATGAGCATGAAGGGTGCAAGACACCTATGTTTGAAGAGTATGTGAAGATGGCAGTGTGGAACAAAGCAGCTGAAAATGGTAAAGGACACGAGGGTATCATGGTCTTAGTGAAGAAAAAAAAAAGGTCGTCTCATTCAGTTAGAAAGAGAAGACTCAAATAAACAATTCATTTGGTTTAAAATATCAGAAAATGGTAACATCATTAGGATTGCAGCATGTTATTTTTCCCCACAAGTTTCAAAAACTTACAAAAATAGGGGGCTTGACCACAAAGACCCCTTTGTAGCCTTAAAAAATGATATTGCATCATACTCTAAACTAAGTGAAGTCCTTACAGTGGATGATTTCAATGTTAGGACAACATGTGAACAAGCTAGTATTCTTCGTTGTAAGGAAGGTTGCAACCCCATTTGGCTTACAGAAGAAAGAAATCATCAGTGGACAAGAGTCTCAGAGGACAACAAAAGCTGCAACTTCTTTGGGGAACAACTGCGTACTTTATGTGGGGCATTTCACTTAATCATTTGTAATGGGTTGGCTAGATGGGCGAATTTTGGCAATTTCACCTGCAATACCTACAATGGAGCAAGTGTAGTAGACTATGCAATTTGATCACATGGTTTGTGTGAGAAAATGGAGGAAGTTTTGATTGGAGAACAACTGTGGGAGTTGAAATCTGATCATAAACCGATCTATTTAAATCTAAGGTGGGCTGAACAACAACAACATGGGAATAAAAATCAGCACATTCAACAACCTCCTTCAAAGGGAAGAATTATGTTGACTCAAAAAAATTGTAACACCTTCAAGATAGCGCTAAAGAGGTTGTTTAACAAGGAGAAAATTTCGTCCCAGGGCCTTCATAGCCATGAGCTAACAAATTTAATCCAAAGCACACTTACAAAATGCAAAAGAGCAAAAAATAGGAAATCTGAAACAAACTGCTTTTCGGTTAATGTTTGGTTTGATGAGGAATGCAAAACAACAAGGAAAACTTTGAAAGAGTCAAGCCAGAAAGAAATAAACATAAAATATTACAAGCAAGTTGTAAGAAAGAAAAAAGTCGATTTCATGATCTCAAGGAGGGAGGAACTAATCTTCTTGGGGAAAAATAACCCCAAGTTATTTTGGAAGGAACTTCAAACGAAAAAGAAACAAACTGAAAATAATATCACAACCTATCAATGGTTCGAGTATTGAAAGCAACTTTATGAGAAATATCCTAAGGTGGACCCCCATCCCTTGGTCAACACTACTACTAATCTCTTCACCGTGCAAGAAATTGAGGTGGGTATCAAAAAGTTGGGTGTTGGAAAAGCAAAAGATTTAGTTGAACTCCAAGTAGAATATCTAAAGTGGGGTTCAAAAACTCTTGCACCTCACATTATGAAAATTTCCAACAACATCATTCAATAGGGATTCCCTACAGATTCGACAACGAGCCTAGCAATACCGCTTTTCAAGAGTGGGGATGTTAACAATCCCTCCAACTATAGGACCATAATGATAAACCCCTTGTTTGCAAAGTTATTTGGAAGTATTCTAGAAAATAGAATCAACAAGTGGGTGGAAGAAGGGGATAAGCATGCTAAAGGGCAAGTAGGTTTCAGATCTAAACACTCAACGATTGATCACGGTATAACTCTAAGGCACGACATTGAAAAAGTGTGGGAGAAAAAAGAGGAAGCCTTTTGTTGCTTTGTTGATTTCAAAAAAGCTTTTGACACGATCCCTAGAGATAAGCTTTGGCGTAGAATGGAGGAACTTGGGGTTCCTATACATCTTAGAGCAACCATCCATAGGTTATATGAGGAGGTTAAAGTCAAAATCAGAATGTCAGCTGGTATCTCCGAAAGTTTTAGGAGCGATATAGGGGTCAAGCAAGGGTTCCTATTGTCCCCTACCCTTTTTGGTTTATATATAGACAAACTTGAAGAGTGGTTAAACGCACAGGAGGGTGATGGTGCTCTTTTGGGTGATTTTGTGATAAGGCTTCTTTTGTATGCAAATGACCTTATTATGATTGCTAAATTCGCTCTTGGGTTGCAAGAACACTTAATTTCCCTTGAGCACTTTTGTAGTACAGTGGGGATGCAAGTCAATACTAGCAAGACGAAAGTGGTGATTTTTTCTAGCAAAAGAAAACATAAGCAACATAAGTTCTACTTTTAACGCAACACTCTTTAAGAAGTGGCAGATTACAAATACCTCGGAATTGACTTCAACAAAAATCTAAGTTGGGAAGGTTGCAGAAAGAAAAGAACCATGGGAGGTTGGAAAGCATTCTATGCTTTTCAAAATAGGTGTAGAGAAGTAGAGCTATGGGATTGGAAGACTATGCAAACTCTCTTTGGGATTTTAGTGATCTCGGTGGTTCTATATGGTTGTGAAGTGTGGGCCAGCAACACATCTGACTTACAGTGGAAGCAAATTGAGAAGATTAAAAAACGCTTGATCACAAACAAGTTTAAAATTAGAAGTTCAGCCCCTTATGATATCATGCTGAGTGAAATGGGGGTTGCTCCTATTGAAGCAATTGTTATGGTGCGTCTCATAAGATATCTAAAAAACAATTGATCAAATGGAAGACAATCAATGGCCTAAGGTCGTCTTCAATGACATATTGTGCAAAAGAAAGAAGACGTGGATGCGACAAAATATTAAATGGCTTAATAAATGAGATATCCACTTGAACAGGTTCCTTACGAACAGTAAAGAGAAAAGGGATTTTTCTATTGATATGTTCCACAAGTGAACTTGGGATAAAGGGCTCGGGAGAAAGAAAGAGTATTATATTGAAGAGTTTAACCCCACATACAATCATCATCAAAAAGCATACATAGGGGCCAATATATCTTGGAGAGCCAAAATGCTTATTGCCCAATTAAGAACCAATTCCCATCAACTCCGTTGTGAAACTGGGAGTTGGAAAAGACCAAAAGAAGCTTGGGAAGAAAGGGTGTGTGTGTTATGCACCACCGGAAAAGTGGAAACAGAAAAACATTTCATTTTAGAGTGTGAAGCCTTCAAAGACARTAGAGACAGCTATATAAGTATCTTGACAGCTAGCTCTTGGAATAACTTATTCAGAGAGGGGACAATGGAGAAATTRGGGGAGCTCATCATCAAGTTGAATAAGAAAAGGGTCGAACTGCAGAAATCAGTGTGAGGCGGTATGTCCCATAGGCTATTGTTAGCCTCGTGGACGTTAAAATCATTTTCTTTCTTTCTTTCTGTCTTGATGGTATTGGTGCTCTTGTATAATTGATGTTATTTTTTATATAAGTGTGCTATGAAAAAATGTTTGTAAAAATATCTATTTGCTAAGTAAAAACATCTAAAAAACTACACAAAATACTTTTGCAAAAAGTTCGAAAAAAAATCTACTTTCATTTTCAAAGGTTTTAATAGAGTTATTCTAAAACAATTGTTCTATAAATTACCACTAAAATCCTTCACAGATATCTTCAATAAAAGGAGGACTTTTCAAATTTTTATGGAAATATAGTATTTACTCCTATATCCTTGATAGTGTTTTTCAAAGCCTCATTGGATTGAAGTATTTACTCTTTAAGACCCACCTTCAAAATATTTACTAAAATCAATTACTCAAATTATCAAGAGAAGACCTTTCAAACCCTAACTAGAATGCCCCAAATGCCCTATCGAGCCTTGCAGATAGGGTCTTTCAAAACTTGAAATGAATCTTTTTTTAGGATATTGCAAAGAAGGAAGGGAAGGGAAGGAAGCTTTATAGTCATATGGTCTATTCCAAGACACTACAAGTTAAACATATCCCATTGTTGTTGTTATAATCTATATATGCATGCACACACGTGCCACACAAAGGAGGTAGATGAAGGGTGAGCAAGCAATCATAATTGACCCACAAACAATCAACCATTATGATAGTAGGGGGGTCCTATATCTATAGACATCGTCATTGACATAAGGTTCATGCTACAATGAAGTGTATCCATGAGTGCTGAAATTTGATGTTCACCTTTTTCCATAAAAATAAATAAAATTGCATGACGTTTCAATATTTTTAATGCCCTTCAATTTATGTTCACATAAATTAATAGCCTCTCAAATTTAAGTTAAAAAAAAATCATGAATACAAAATGTTATTAAATGGGAGGAGTTTATAATAGGATCATTTGAAAATGTAATTTGGTTTAGCCAAATTCCTTTTAAAAGATTAGATTCGTGTTACATATTTAAGATCTAGAAAGTTGTAAATTGGATAAAGTTTCAATAATATCTTAGATGGTGATGATGATGATGATGATGAACATCCACTGAGACCAATTGGTATATTGGACCTTAAGAATTTAAGAGATTACTTTGATTACTTTAAAATTGCATTTCTATGCTAAAAAGGCATTAAGAGAAGCGTTCCAAGATCACCATAGTTTTGATGACTTAGGAGGTTAGGAAGGTCTGTATTGTGGAAAATATTTTTAAATTGGGATATAATGTGGGTATAGGCAGGGAAATCTAAGAGGAAGTGTTTTTCATATTCTACCCTCTTAGTGTCACTAAGATGACATATTCTTTGATCCCACAGTGTTTTGGGGATTGTCCAACACCCAATTTCTCTATGTAGCTCGTGAGAGTTTGTTCTTATTTTAACAATGTTGATTTTCTTCTTTGCACTTCTCAAAATTGAGAGGTAATTTTGATCTTCTAAATTAAGGTTGACCACCTCCTTGTAGTATCTTAATTTCCTTTTATCCACTAATTCTTTAGCACACCACATAATCTCCTTAAATTTATAAGTGACAGTATTTGTAATATTATCGGTATTCTACATGATGACTTCTCCTTGTATTCATCAATGATTTAGCCAAGATTTGGCGTCTTTGTGTCATCCCCGCTTGATTCCTTGGTGGTTTTGGATAGAGTTTGAAGCAATTTGGGGGAGCTTCTTGTCATCCATGTTGTTTATCTTGTTCTTGTACATTAGATATCTAATCATAGAAATGCCCTCAATGGGGGAAATGCTTGCTTCTATGAGGAGGATAGGATATGGTGTATTGCCCTTAATTTTGAGATTATAAGTTATGAAATTCTTTTGGATCCATTCTATCTTTCTCAAGGACTCTCTAGATATATCGCAACCCCAAACTTCACATCCATATAAGATAATCAAAGTGGTGAGAGTGTGAAAGAGGAGTTTTTGTTTTTATCCCAAAGGCAAAGGTTCGTTGATTTACAATTTTTTTCAAGCCCATAATAAGCTTTCCACCCTCCATTTATCCTTTTTTCAACACTATAGTTCCAATTGAGCTTGTGGTGGATATCAATTCCAAGATATTTGTATGAAGGCACTTCCTCCAAGCTATTATTGTCATAAACAAAAGTATCATAGGTGATCCTTTTGGATTTAATTATCATAACCTTTGTTTTGTTATTGTTCACAGTCATGCCCATGCTAGAGCATAAGTCCTTAAGGATTATTAGTTGCTTACCTAGGTCTTATGGACTCTTCACCATAAGAACAATATCATCAACATAAAGAAGGATGATGATGACTATACTAGCGAGAGTCAGACCAACACAATCGACATCCTCTAAACAATCTTCTAACTTACTAATAAAATTTGGATTTAATGTTATTTGAAGATTAATTATCTCACATTTACAATTTCAAAAAATCTTACATATAAAAGTATTTAAAAATAATAATTTTTTAAAATTAATCAAATCATTAATAATAAGTAAATAAATTCATAAAAAATTACTTAAAAATTGTTTTTTTTTATTTAAATCTTGTACATAAGAAACTTTTCATCCACACATCACATCAAACACGCTTTGATTCATGTATATTTTTTATATGATATCGTGGACATTCCAATAAAACAATAAAATACAACTTTAAAATTTTAAAATTCCATTTTATATCTAATTTAATTTATATAAAATCCATTTATAAATTTCAACTTTTCTTTTTCTTTTTCCTTTTCCTATTTACAAAGTGTGTGTATATATATAGAATGATTAATGAAACTGAAATAAGCTTTACAAAATAAAATCATTAAAAAAAATATTAAAATAGTTTATGAATTAATTCATAAACTATTTTATAAGAAAAAAAATAATGAGCAAATAGTTGGCAACTATCATGTCAAAAATTATCCTATAAAAAAAATTAATAATAAACAAATCTCATGTCAAAATTTCAAAGGCAATGAAACTATGTTCAAGAAAGTTACTTATGATTTAAATAAAAAATAATAAACAAATCTCATGTCAAAATTTCAAAAACAATGAAACTCTCAAGAAAGTTACTCATGATTTAAAGAGACAAGTTAAAGTGATAATCACATCAATTATAATTATTACACATACAGAGCAATATTACTTGTAAATGATTTTATAGTTGTGACAACTTGAAGTTAAATGCACAATAATTAATTTAATATTAACAACAATAACCATGCCTACTCTTTTCAATGATAGATTACATAACTTGAAAGGGTGGTAACACTTTTCATGATAGATTAACTAACTTTAAAGGGTGGCAAGAATAATATTCATGGTAATTGATTGCATATGTGATCAAAGAAAATGACACCACATGGTACATGGAATCAATAATTAGTTCAAAGTCCAAGGCAATAATTACCATGTTGCTCAATACATAGAAACTGAAATTGACGAATAATTTTTTTTGAAAAAGGTATGAAAATTAGTTTAAATATTTTTTAATTTTAAATTTATCAAATTATAGAATCTAATTTTTTTAGATTAAATTATTTTAAAATATTTATATGGTAAAATAAATTATATTTTAATAAATCTAATTTTGTGGAAATATAATAAATTCAAAGTTAATATGAATTTAGTGTAATATACATAGTTATAAATTTAAATTAATTTTGTATTTTGAAAATATTTTAATTATTATTTTGTGATAGTATGATATATTTTTCTATTTAAATTATTAAAATTAGTATGTTGACATAATAATTTGAACTTATCAATAACTAAGAATAAATGTATCGTATAGAACAATACAAGTTTAAGGGGTTAGTTTAATTAGTTGTCATTAATATTGTTAAGTATTTGGTTAGTTTTGTGATGATAAATGCTTAGTTTAAATCTCCTTGGGTGAGGCGCACCAATTTAAGTTGATATGTTTACTAGGGGCGCCATCCATGAATGTGGGAGAATTATCCATTGGGTTTCCCCATGAAGTTTTCGTTGGGAAAAAAACCAAAATAATGCTTGAAAAACACAATTAATTCTTCTATTCAACTTTTTTCCTTTGTGGATATGGATTCTTAAACAAAATACTCAATTTGGGTGCTCAACAAATTATCTACATTGTTAATCTTTTCATCATGTATATGGAGTTGTCACAATGCAAGAGCAATACTTGAGGATAGAACTTTATCCTTTTACCAAAGGAAATGGATCCTTAGCCAAACAACTAAATTTGAGAGTTCAACAAAACACTTGCACCATTAATATTTATTCATGTATATAGAGTTATCATGATGTAGCAACACCATTTATGGATGGAACTCAAGACTTTCACTCGTGGATATGGATCCTTAAGCAAAACATCGAACTCGAGTGTTAAAAAAACTACCCATGTCATTATTATTTTATTCTTGTATATGGAGTTGTCTCAATGCAACAACATTGCTTGGGGATGGAACTCAAGACCTTTTACTTGTAGGTATGTGTCCATAACCAAAACACAAAATTCAGTGTGTTTGTTAAGGTATCTCACTCGCTATATGAAAGAATGAGAAGCTACCCCAAAAAATTGACCCAATGAATTGTAGTTGGGTCCCAATTTAGTAGTTTTTTATGAAATGTGTGAATAAATGCAAGTTTCTATGGTTGTTGTTTTTTTAGCAATATGACCACAAGGCACAAGGCTCTACATTAATCCAAGAAGACTATTTTACATAATAAATATTCACACTGGGTACTTTCCATCATTTTGAGTATCGTACCTAGGGTAAACCATATTATTTAGAGCTTAAGGCTAGGTCAACAATCAACAATTGGCTCAAACTAGATTCTTTAGGGATCAATACCAAATCAACAATTGGCTCACAAAGAGAGCAAGCATGTCACAAAATAGGATTTGAACTTGGACAAGGTAGGATAACAAATTTCCTCTCAATTGCTTGAGCTACACCCAATTGATAGACTTGAGATCTTTTTTTCTATGTAATGCATTTCATGAGGAAACCCATTGGGTACTTACCCTCATTCTAAGTATGGTACCTAGGGTAAACCAAATTCTCCAGGGCACAAGACCAGGTTAAGAGTAAAAAATTAACTCATGAAGAGAGAAAGCATGTAAGAAAGTGAGATTTGAACTCAAGCAGGGGAGGATAACAACTTTCCTCTCAATCACTTGAACTACACCCAATTGATAAACATACTTAAAAGCCACGATATCAGTGTACATATCATGATGAACTCCCTAAAACTCAAATAGAGATAATTAAATCAATTAAAAGATGTCTTAAACATAGTTTAGATAACACTACTAACACTCTAAATCATATCCCGCTATTTCCTCCTGAAGCAATAGAAAACAACCAAAAAAATCCAAGACATTTTCATTGAAAAACTCAATTATGTACCTACAGGACACAATAATGGGTTTCTTGTGGGAAATTGGTAGTCAAATGGATGAAACCATGGGGTTTTTATGGAATTCTAGTGGTTGACCACGGTTTTGGCTTCTACAGTGAGTGGTCCCATCTGTTCGTAAGAAAAAATAATTACAAAATTTGCTTTCAAATTTTTCCTTGGGTGCTCATTAAAACTAAGGCTTTCTACATAGATTATATTGACCCTGCAGCTTATACTAAGAGTTATAATCAACAAATTCAACTCTTAAAACACATATTAATTTGATGCAGGAGCATCGCCAACAAGCGCAAGTGGAGGACAACTAGGTATACACCAACACACATTTTGAAAACGTTTTGAATTTCAAAAGAAGAAACATAAATGTAATATCTGAAAATGATACATTTGCTTTTATGGTTTAGGGATTGTAACACAAATCTTGAGCATTTGCTCTCATATGTCGGTTGTAGGCATTTATTGTAATAAATGTAAAGTAGGTAGTAATCTTTAATTCGATAAGATAGCTTAGAGTTGTAGGAGGGAAAACTCAAGAAAGCTCCCTTGTATGTATTGTAGGATGATTCTCATTGTCTGGGTAGAAGTTGTAGAGCAAGAGAGCATAGGAGAGCAGAGAAGAAAAAATATTGTAGAAGTTGTTTGAGCAGATAGTTGTTGCTATGGAAACCATGTACATAAGCACTTGAATTAATATAAGAGGGCTTTAATCCAATTTCATGGTGTTGTTATGATTATTGTTTGCATCTATTGAATGGTATGTTTACAGTTTGCTTATATGCTCTGTTATGCATTTGTTTCAATGCTTTATGTGTATGATTTCATGTTGAATGTATGAAGTCTGTGAGAGGGAGAGTATAAGTTTCAATTTCTCCTCATCCTGAGAATTCTTGGAAGGAGTGCAGTGAAGGTCTGCAAGGAGTGCATTGACAAGATTCTGAGTTTTACCTCAGAAAAGCTCAGGAGAGATAGAGTTGTTCTTATACCAACAAAAGTGCAATTATAGCACAGAGTCGTGCAAGGTGTGTGCAGGCCAGGTCGAAGTCTTAGACTTTTCCAACCCAAGTGAGTGGTTGAAGAATTATGTCGCAAGGAGTGCGCAGAGTTGGAGTTGTCGAATAACCAAAGGTTATTGTGAAAGCCGCAAAGAGTGAGTGCATGATTCCTTAGAATCCCAGAGTTTGCAACAAGAATCAAGCTCGGGAGGGATAGAGACTCGAAGAAAGTTCATAGGAAGGACGAGGTTCGAAGTCACCTCGCAGAAATCAAGCTCGAGAGGGCAGACGCCAAGTTATTTGGCAAGGAATTATTGAGAGCCTAAACGGATGGTTGGAATTCTCGAAGGGAGAAACACCAATTTTCGTGGACCGTTGCATCCAGTAGATCCGCAGAGAGGATAAGACCGAGTGTCTTTCAACACTCGCAAGCCCAGAAGAAAGGGTAGCCGTCAGATCCAGAGGAGCGTGAGTCGTCGATTTGGCGCTCCAAAATATTGGCATTTCGGGAGTTGGAAGAGTGTGGAGGAAGTTGTTTTCAGGAATCGCGAGTCACGAAATCCTGACAAGAGAAGGAAGAATTTGGAGTGTCGGATCACAGGAAATGAGGACCATCGATCTGGCATAGCAGTCATCGTGGGTTTGTATTTTGGGAGAAGGGGAAAGGGCCACTTCACAAACCCCCGACACGCGAAATCACGACGCACTTGAAAGTGGGGCCTCAGGGTTCATCCGAAGGTCACATCAGTGAAGAATTAAAGGGAGGGGCTAGGGACCGTTATCCCATTTTGGGGTTTCGAGAATCAGAAGAGTCAGGGTGACTCGCAACGAAAGTCTTGAAATCACGAAACGCGACGCACTTTTTGAGGTTAAGTCTATGGTCACGTCGGTGGTCATGTGGAGTGGAGGCTTGCGTCTAGTGCATGTTCGCGTGGGTGGAGCATAGGAAAGGAGACCTGTGGTTATATGTGTGAAGGGTTCCAATAGGGACCAAGGAGCCATTTCGGCTCGAGAATAGGAAGATCCAAAGACCAGGAGGTCAAGCGGACCCTGCTGAGGTGGGGGTCTGCGTCAGGTGGTATCAGAGCATACAACTATTGTTTTTTGTAGAGGGAAGACAGAGGACAGTTGTGATTTGAATTCTACGTGGACAAATTGAAACAATGTTGTTGAGGAGATGTCAAGAGAAATCTATGCCCGATCCAACCGTGGAAAGGGAGATGAGAGAACTTCATGCTTGATTGGATGCTATGGAGACAACACAGAGGAGAACACCTGATAAAAGAGATATCAGTGAGGCCAAAAGTGAGAACGAAGATGGAGCCAAAGAAGAAGTTGTAGTCGAAGATACCATTCAGGAACGTCTATTTAAAGTTGTTGCCAGAATAGGTTCCAGAGAAAAATTGGACATCCCGATGTATGAAGGTAACTTAGACATTGATGAGCTGCTAGATTGCTTTAGAGCTCTGGATAAATACTTCGACTATGAGGATGTCGAGGAAGATAAGAAGGTTAAGAACGTTGTCACTAGACTGAAAGGGCATGCAACACTGTGGTGGGATGAACTGTAGGCTGACAGGCGTTGTAAAGGAAAACAAAGAATCAAAAGCTAAGACAGGATGGTCGCCAAGATGAAATCCAAATTCATACCCAGAGATTACCAAATCATTCTATTTCGAAGAATGCAGAATTTGAGACAGAAAGAGATGACAATGAAGGAATACACTGGGGAGTTTTACAGGTTAAATATCAGAGTTGGTCATCGTGAAAGTGATGATGAAAAAGTCAAAAGACACATGAATGGCCTGAGATATGAGATTCAAGATGAGATGAGCATGGTGAGAATCATGAACGTAGAAGATGCTTATTAGATTACTTCAAAGGTAGAAGTGAAATTGGCCCGAAAGCAAGGTCAAAGGGGCAAAGGTAGAAGTCAGAGTAGAGGCAAAGCAGTTGCCCATGACAGAATACAGAAGTCCAAGAATGAAGAGAAGAAACCACATAACCACCCAGAAAGGGGAGGAAGCTGACAAGGAGGACAGTATGCTGATAGAAACACGTTTCCTCGAGCAAGAGGAAGAGGAAGAGGCAGAGGAGGTGAAATAAAGTGTTTTGTCTATGGAAAGTGTAGAAATTTTAATACAAATTATGTATTTCCTGGATTCTCCTGATCTAACAATTATATGCCACTGTTAAATACAGAATCGCTTCTACAAATATTCTTGTGAAATTTAAAACACGATCGCCAATTGCAATATCAAGAAGAAAGATCAATCACACATAACACAGATGTTTTACCGGGAAAGCATAAAGCTAAAAACCCCACTATCATATATTATGTATATATCATGGATCATGAAACAATCTCATACAAAACTCTAATCCAAGAGCTCTCAGTACAATATACAATCGTCTCACACTGTCATACAAAAAATGACAAATTCATGTGCCAATTTACTGCTTCCAGAAAGCCTGCCTCCTCTGCGCAATCCCCTGCTAATGGAAATCCCTACAATGAATGAATTCCTCTTGCCTAGGTTGCACATTCCTCATGGGCACATCCAATGTGTGTGTGGTTGCATGAGTGCACTCACTAATGTCACAATTGATAGTCAAACTGTCCCTTTCACCTGTTATCTCAACTGGGTCTCCACTGGATCTGACATGCATGTAGTTAATAGTGGTAAATATTCAGTTGCATGTGAGACCACTGATTGTGAATTAATTAATAATTAATTCACTGATCTCTCACTAGTGTAAGTTCAGTTACAACTAGTACAATTGAGCTTAACTCACTTAACTAAGTTAAACTACTTCACAACTCACATAACTACACATCCAACTCTGTTACAACTTCGAATCACTTAGTTACAACTAATTCGACTTGCATGTCCCACCAGCCAACCTTTGAACTCGAATTTCCTATAGCTAATTGATTTGTCACTTCAGTTAACTATTTCCAAGTGGTCATTGAGAATAGATTAATATTTATTGTCCAATTATTATTAAGGGATAATAATAGTAGACATACATCTATAAATAGAATTTGCTCACCATATATAAATAGACATCATCTATAAATAGGATTTGCTCATCATCTAAAAAATAGACTTCCACCTAAAAATAGCTTGAGGTTCCATCCTAGTGTAGGCGCATAATTTTCACTAGGATCTTCTTGTTGAATCTCAATAGATTGGACACAAATCTTGGGAATGTCCCGATAGAAAAAAGAGATGGAGGAGGAGAAGCTCACATTTCAGAAGTGCAAAGGCGAAATGTTGAGGCAGAAGATGCAAAAGGTGGAAGATCCTTAATGATGAGGAAAATTCTCTTGAAGCCAGAGAAAGAGATGGAGAATCCAGTCCAAAGGAACAATTTGTTTAACACTGCTTGCAAGACCAAGGATAGGGTATGCAAGGTGATAGTTGACAGTGGAAGCACAGATAATCTGGTATCCACAAAGATGGTGGAGAAGCTGGAATTGGAGATAGTTACACATCCGAGCCCATATAAGGTGTCGTGGTTGCAAAAAGGACATCAGGTAACTGTAACAATAAACAATGTTTAGTTGAATTTAAGATAGGGGGATACCGAGATGAGATCTTATGTGATGTTATTCCCATGGATGTCTGTCATCTTTTGTTGGGGAGGCCTTGGCAATATGACATAAATGTTATTAATGATGGAAGAAAGAACACTTACACCTTGGAGAAGAATGGTAGGACGCATATGTTGCTGCCAATTGAAGACAAGAAGGCGAAAGCAGAAGCAAGCAATACTATACTTCTCATGAGTGGGAAGGAACTTCTGGATGAAGTCAAGAAAGAAGAAGAAATGAAGTTTGTTGTGGTTAAAAAGCCTAGAGTCATCTTGACTAGTACCTCAATAGATGATCTACCTGAGGAGATTCAGAAACTGCTGGAGAATTTCACTGATATAGTGGTGGACGACTTACATTGTTTGTTGCCACCCATCAGAAGTATAAGCCATCATGTCGACCTTATACCAGGGGCGAATTTTCCAAACAAATCAATGTACAGACTGACGCCACAGGAGAATGAAGAGGTTAAGAAGCAAGCCCATGATTTGATGGACAAAGGGTTGATCAGTGAAAGCTTGAGTCCATGCGTTGTGCCAACAATGTTAAGTCCAAAAAGGATGGTGCATGGAGAATGTGTACAAATTCGAGGGCTATAAACAAAATCACCATCAGGTATAAATTTCCTTTACCCATGATGGATGACTTGATGGATTGCTTGAAAGGGGTAAAGTTTTTTTCAAAAATTGATTTAAAAAGTGGATATCATCATATTAGAATGAGGGAAGGTGATGAATGGAAGACAACATTCAAGACGAATGGAGGACTGCATGAATGGCTTGCCATGTCATTTGGCTTGACATATGCGCCAAGTACTTTTATGAGATTGATGAATGAAGTCTTGAAATATTTCATTGGGAAGTTTGTTATTGTATATCTTGATGATATATTGATCTTCACTAAGACCGAGGAAGAACATTTGAGACATTTAACTCTAGTGATGAGGAGGTTGTAGCAAGAGAATTTGTTGATAAATCTGAAGAAGTCGTCTTTCATGAAGACGAAGCTTATTTATTTAGGTTTTGTGATCTCTTCGAATGAGTTGAAGATGGATCCTAAAAAGGTAAAAGCAATCAAAGAATGGTCGTCGCCAAGGAATATCTTTGAAGTCATAAGCTTCCATGGACTAGCCAGTTTTTACAGGAAGTTCATCAGAAAATTTAGTGGGATTTGTGCGCCAATGATGGACACAGTCAAGAAAAGACATAAATCTTTTCATTGGACAGAAGAAGCAGAGAAAAGTTTCAAGTTGTTGAAAGAAAAGATAAATGGACATCCAGTTCTGGTTCTTCCAGATTTTAGTAAAATATTCCAAGTGAGATGTGGCGCAAGTGGATTTGCGATTCGAGCAGTCTTAAGTCAGGACAATAGACCAGTTGCGTACTTCAGTGAGAAGCTGAATGAGATCAAGTTGAAATATTCCACGTATGATAAGGATTTTTATGCTGTCATACAAGCATTGAAGAAATGAAGGCACTACTTGGTTCCAAAAGAGTTCGTTTTGTATAGCGACAACCAGGCCTTACAATTTATAACCAGACAAGAGAAATTGAACCAGAAACATGCAAAATGGATTGAATTTATGCAGAAATTTACTTTTGTTATAAAGCACATTTCTTGAAATGTTAATAAGGTTGTTGATGCATTGAGCAGGAAATGTTTGATTCTGCAGGAGTTTCGAGTGAAGACCATAGGTTTTGATAGCCTTAAGGAAATGCACATAGATGATCTAGATTTCAAGGATGCTTATGAAGCATGCGAGAATCCTATTTTACAAGACATAAGCCAATGGATTGAATACTTGATTCATGATGGACTGTTATTTAAAGGAAATCAATTGTGTATCCCAAAGAGTTCTATGAGAGAAAACCTTTTGAAGGAAAAGCATAGTGGGGGATTGGCTCGACACTTTGGCCATGATAAAACATTTGCGCAACTGAACAATTTGTAATATTGGCTAGGAATGAGGACAAATGTGTGGAAATTTGTCAACAGATGTAGAATTTGTCAGCACGCAAAGGGGAAAAGACATAATACATGGTTGTATCAACCATTACCAATACCAGAGAGGTCGTGGGACTCGGTAAGCATGGATTTTGTGTTAGGACTGTCGAGGACATAGAGAGTTTGTGATTCCATATTCGTGGTAGTCGACAAATTCTAAAAAATGGCACATTTCATTCCATGTCAGAAAACTAGTGATGCAACACACATTGCAAATTTGTTTTCCAAAGAAGTTGTTCGACTTCATGGTTTACCCAAGAGTATTGTTTCAAACAAAGATACCAAATTTGTTGGTCATTTCTGGAGGACACTATGGAAAAAGTTGGGGACAAATTTATCTTTTAGCTCAACATATCACCCTAAGACGGATGGACAAACTGAGACCTAGTAAATCAAAGTTTGGTAACTGAACACCATATTCAGTGGGATCAGATTCTGCCACAAGCAGAATTTTCATACAATGACTCACCTAACCAGAGCACAAGACAGAGCCCATTCCAGATAATGTATGGAATGCAACCAAGAGGAGTATCGAAAGAGAGAGACTTAGAGCAGAATGAGTTCAGGAGTGTTGGAGAGGAATATTTTGCAGCAAAGATGCATGAGCTCCACAGTAAGATTAAAGAGTGGTTGCAGAGTTCCAACCAGGAATACAAGTGCATAGCAAATCAACACAGGAGAGAGCTTCAATTCAAAGTGGGAGATTTGGTCTTAGAACATCTAAGAAAAGAGAGGTTCCCAAGAGGAACATATAATAAGCTGAAAATGAAAAAGGTAGCGCCGTGTAAGATTTTACAGAAATTTGAGGCAGATTCTTATGAGACAGAATTGCCAAATGGTGTGGGTATATCACCCATATTCAACGTAGAAGATATATATCCTTACAGAGAATATGAAGCGAGAGGAGAAGAGAAACAACAGGAAGTTCAATGGGACAAGCAAATTCCTGTAGCTGAAAAGCCGCAGATGGAAAAGATCATTGATCAGAGAGTTGGAAAGAAGACCCGGAGGAAGACATATCTTGAATATTTGGTAAAATGGAAGGGACACCCGATTGAGGATGCCAGTTGGTAAAGTGAAGAATATATCCAGAAACATGGACAGACGGTGCAAGAGCTCATGGATAGGAGTCCATGAATTTTTCATCCAGAGGAGTATGATGCAGGAGCATCGCCATCAAGCGCAAGTGGAGGAAAACTGGGTATACACCAACACTCATTTTGAAAACGTTTTGAATTTCAAAAGAAGAGACATAAATGTAATATCTGAAAAGGATACATTGGATTTTATGGTTTGGGGATTGTAATGAAGATCTTGAGCATTTTCTCTCATCTGTCAGTTGTAGGCATTTATTGTAATAAATGTAAAGTAGGTAGTAATTTTTAATTTGATAAGATAACTTAGAGTTGTAGGAGAGAAAACTCAATAAATCTCCCTCGTATGTATTGTAGGATGATTCTCATTGTATGGGTAGAAGTTGTAGAGAAAGAGAGCATAGGAGAGCAGTGATCCAGGTGGATATCGGTGGCCACCCACCATTTCCAAATGGGTCAAAACAGTTTTCTGGCCATTTTGGCCATTTACTATTTTTAGCAGGTTTTAACTTCCGGGGCCATTTTGAGGGTCCAAATGAAGTTTTTTCAAGATAGAGGTTCTAAATGATAGCCAAAGGCATGATTGAGCCCCCAAAATGAATCTCCTCGACAATACCTTTCCAACGAGCTATCACACGCCTAAAACGGAGATCGTATGCAAAAGTTACGATCCCGGGAAGTTGATGCACCAACTTACCCAAACGGGGCCCACATGACTTTTGGTGCTTCATCTCCTAGGGTTAGGTTTTTGGATG
>ML785271.1:812005-843735 GCA_009831015.1 Picea engelmannii
GAAATCATGTATTACTGTATATCTGTGTTTATGGTTGCATCTCTGATACATTTCTGTTATATTATTGAATATCTGCAATATCTCTGTACATTTCTTTATTATATCTCCGCTCTCATTTCGTGCCGAAAATAATCCGGATCAAGCAGAGAAGAACAAAGATTGTAGAAGTTCTTTGAGAAGATAGTTCTTGCTATAGAAACCATGTACAAAAGCACTTGAATTAATATAAGAGGGCTTTAATCCAATTTCATGGTGTTGTTATAATTATTTTTTGCATCTATTGAATGGTATGTTTACAGTTTCCTTATATGCTCTGTTATGCATTTGTTTCAATGCTTTATGTGTATGATTTCATGTTGAATGTATGAAGTCTGTGAGAGGGAGAGTATAAGTTTCAATTTATCATCGTCCTGAGAATTCCTGCAAGGAGTGCAGTGAAGGTCCGCAAGGAGTGTGTTGACAAGATTCTGAGTTTTACCTCAGAAAAGCTCAGGAGAGATAGAGTTGTTCTTATACCAACATAAGTGCAAGTATAACACAGAGCCATGCAAGGTGTGTGCAGGCCAGGTCGAAGTCTTAGACTTTTCCAACCCAAGTGAGTGGTTGAAGAATTCTGTCACAAGGAGTGCGCAGAGTTGGAGTTGTCGAATAACCAGAGGTTATTGTGAAAGCCATAAAGAGTGAGCACAAGATTCCTCAGAATCCTAGAGTTTGCAGCAAGAATCAAGCTCGGGAGGGATAGAGACTCAAAGAAAGTTCAGAGGAAGGACGAGGGTCGAATTCACCTCACAGAAATCAAGCTCGAGAGGGTGGACGCCAAGTTATTTGGCGAGGAACTATTGAGAGCCTGAACAGATGGTTGGAATTCTCGGAGGGACAAACATCGATTTCGATGGACCATTGGATCCAGTAGATCCACAGGAAGGATAAGACCGAGTGTCTTACAACACTTGCAAGCCTAGAAGAAAGGGTAGCCATCAGATCCAGAGGAGTGTGAGCCGTCGATTTGGCACTCCGAAATATTGACATTTTGGGAGTTGAAAGAGTGTGGAGGAAGCTGTTTTCGGGAATCGCGAGTCGCGAAATCCCGATAAGAGAAGGAAGAATATGGAGCATTAGATCACAAAAAACGAGGATCGTCGATATGACATAATGGTCATCACGGGTTCGTATTTCGGGAGAAGGGGAAAGGGCCACTTCACAAACCCCCGAAACGTGAAATCCCAACGTGCTCGAAAATGGGGCCCCAGGTTTCAACCGAAGGTCCCATCAATGAATAATTAAAGGGAGGAGATAGGGACCGTTAGCCCATTTCGGGGTTTCAGGAATCGGAAGAGTCGGGGTGACTCACAACGAAAGTCCTGAAATCACAAAATGCGACGCACCTTTCTAGGTTAAGTCTGTGGTCACGCCAGTGGTCATGTGGCATGGAGGCTCGCGTCTAGTGCATGTTCGCGCGAGCGGAGCATAGGAAATGAGACCTGTGGTTATATGTGTGAAGGGTTCCAACAGGGACCAAGGAGCCATTTCGGCTCAGGAATAGGAAGATCCAAACACCGGAAGGTCAAGCAGACCCTGCTGAGGTGGGGGTCTGCGTCATAATTTCCTTGAAATTTTTTACCCCAAACACCAATTCCAATTTTCCAAGGAAATGCAATACATCTACAAATTGCAGACTAACGTACCTATTTATAGAAGGTTGTAGAAGATCCCCCCTTGGCGATTCTTCAGTTCTAAGCTTGCTCCAAGTATTATCTCCAATTCTTCTATGCTAAATATGTAATTTGTTTATCGATTGGCTACCCCAACAACTCCTAAATGGGTACTCTTCTTCCCCATGGACCCCCAAGCTGCAATGGGTTGTATGAGAAGAGTACAAAAACTAGCATTTGGATTGTGTGGCTCCTCTAGAGCACGAGGTCCCTACCTTCCAAGTACATACACAATCTTGAGACCAAATCCAACACCAACTCACCAAGAAAAATTTCAGCATTATGACATCCATCCAACATTAGGATGCAAAAAGGTGACCTCTCAAGTCGAATCCTCCTTTCTTATATAGCCTTTGAGGCTCACGCCATTTGTCAATCTTGTGCAAAATACTAATTATTTTAATTATTAAATGCATATTATTCACCCACCCATGTGTCACTCAATGCAGTCATAGTTCTTTATTTAAAATGTAGAATAAAGGTTATTAATCACATCCCAACGTCTTTTCCTATTTTTACTCTTAAATGTTCCCTAAATCCCTTTTCTTTTTTCTCATTGAGTGGGTGCACATGAAATTACTAATTTCTATTTGAATAAAATTGTTTTTCTTTCCATTTAACTCACCCCTTTCTATATGCATTTCCTTTTCCAATTATAAATAAATTCTATTTCCTCTTTTACCAAACATGTGCATAAGTCCATATGATCAATCAAACCACTCATGCAATTCATTCAATTTCCCACGCTAAAATAAAGTGCATATGCAAAATGATACTTTTCTCCCAAAAGTATTCATATATTCAAATACACATAAACTTATTTAAAGTCAATACCAAATGCAAGACCAAGTAACGTTAGAGCCTTCAAGTATTTAGTACCAAGAGCTAGACATAACCTATACAACTCTTCAAGTACCCTGCACCAAGACCTAGACACAACCTTCACAACTCTTCAAATGCATGATACCAAGGGCGCCATGCCCCTACATGCCTGTTAAGTACTACCTACCGGTATGTACCAAGGGCACCATGTTTTCACATGCCCTTCAAGTATCATTTTTCAATGATGGGGGATGGTGCCATGGTTGGGACTGAGCTCACCCAACTCATTCACCACTGGTGAGGGACTAATGGTCATTGATGAATAAGGATTGACATCTTATTGTGCACCCCTTAGCATGGCCTCATAAGTGACTGAATATGTGGCCTACCCATACAACAATGTGTAACCCCTAGGGAAAAACATTAAAACATTTGTTTTTCAACCCATTCCATGGCAAGGAGGCTAGTAGGTAGGAATAAGCAACCTAGACCTCTTCTCTCTGATGGTGCTTATGTCACATCTCATCATACAACCCTTTGATCACGTGTAAGGTTATTTGGAAAATGTTTCCCTATCTCTACATACATCTAGAGACAACATACCAAATAACACTATCTAATGATCATAAATAAACAATAAGCAATGTCATATACCTGTTAATCATACAATGATCATATATAATATATTTAATCAAGTAATCACATGTTCATTTTCAATATTCAATAGCATCACAAGAATATAAAAGCATAAATCTTAATAGACATATGTCCATGTCAAACAATAATCACATCAAATTAGATCAAAAGTCTAGATCACATCATCCATAAATATATATGTCAACCAACTAGATTATTCTTGTAACAAGAATGCTCTCAAATATAACATCATATTAGTCGAATAAAGTCAAAGAAAAAAATGGCACTACATGAGGGCCCATGTTAACAAACTTCCTGTTTGATGATATGCATCAAAGAATAGATACTTGTGTTGATCTTCTTCACAATAAGGTGCATGTACTATGCATGTATTAGTCTCTTGAATCTTCCACCAATCCCACAACTAACAATGTTAACATTAATCATGCATGCAATATTAGTATTTTCATCATCACTTGTGTGTGGATCACACAATGCATTTCAAATTTCAATCCACTAATGAAAATGAAAATGAAAAGGAAAATGACTTTGACATCTTTGCTGAATCACTAGGAGTTTTGTATGACTTTGGTGGCCACATCATAACTATTTATGTAAACATAGGAAGCACCAAGATTATTTGAGTTTAAATTAATAACGAGATCTTTCAGATGACTATTATAACTAACTAGAAGCTTATTTATGCGTTAGCCATAACAATTGATAAGAGATGCAATCAAGCAACCCTATTCCTGCAACAACAAACTTTCGACCGCCAAGTTGATATAGTCGATGCACCAAAATCATCTCAATTAGATGGTGGTCACGATGGCTCCCGCTTATACAATAGACGATCACGTGAAAAAGACCCAAAAAAAATAAACTCTGAGATCACCTTATTAACCTCTTGTACATGTCTAGCTTACAATAACAACTTAGTTGCAACTAACTAATACCCTAAACGAAAATGACACTGACATAGCCCTGCTACCACCCCTACCACCTCTAGTGGCACATAATTCCATGCCAACTTCACCTTTACCATGCTAATTGAATGTTAAATAATTAATTAAAAAAACAAAAAAAAATTAAATCCAAATTAAAGTAAAACTTTTACATTAACAAAAATTAATCTTTGTATGTACCAAATAATATTTCAATACGATTACTATTATCCCGGAATAGGCATAATAAAGATCACAATAATAAATAATAAAATGCGGTTACTATATACATAATAAAAATCAAAATAATAATAAATAATAAACAAAGACAATAAAAAATATTACAAACCCCGCAACATAAGGACAACATTACTTCGAACCCTTCAAAATAAGAATAAAATTTTAATGGGCACCCTACGGACCCATCCATCATTTCTCTATTTATAGGCAAAAGGTCCTTTAAATTCAAATTAACTTGACCCTCGTTCCTATCGATATCAAGGTGTTCATCTAATATCTGACAACTAAGTTCAATTTTCAGTCGCAAATCTGAGGCCCTGACATTTCTTCAATCGCGCTGCATGAACTGAGCATTCCCTATTGTCTGTTATCGGCGGGATTTTGCATTTTGATTTTAAAATTCTTTGCTGGGCGTTGGCGTTAAGAGCCCCGATCTTCACAGGAAGAGGCCCGTCAAGGTTTTGCAGGCTTTCATCAAAACCCACTTAATAAAAATGGCAGATGCTGCAGACAACTCTTCTGCTGTGGATTCGTATGTTAATACGCCGATTGATAAGTCACCAGAGCTGCTTGGATCAGAGACCCTCGATTCTCCTGCGGACAATGTGCCGCCTGCTCCATATCGACTCTTCAACCGCCAGAAAACCATTCATGAAGTCTTTGGCGGAGGAATGGGTGAGTAAATCTATTTACAATGAGCAATTATATTAGTTTTAGCTTTGATTGAGCAATGTAGAATAATGGTTTTGTGCGATTCTTAACTTGGGTTTATGTTTTTCTGTTCCATTTTTAAACCCCGATACTATCCCAGTCTTTGATCTCTGTAGTCTAGGGTTTTCCCGGGGTGGGGTGGGGTTGACTGATGTGCTTTTATAGTTTTAAGTCATCTTTTTAAGAGCACGATAAGAGAAACTAATGGGTTTTTACTCGTTAAACCCCCACATGCTAGGAGAATGATTTGGGATGTGCCCCTTGTCACCACCAAGACTGTTACGAGTAAATCATAAAAGATTACATCACAATGATTGAAAATTAAACTAATGTGTCTGCCTAATTATTGTTATTTCATTTTTCAGCCCCAAGCTCCACTAGCTCTAAATCGGGAAAAATCATAACATACCCACAATATCAAATATTGTAAATCCTCTGATATTGATATGTGAAATTCATGAGATTTCTAAAAATTGTGTGTTTACCATAGAGAATATGATGACACCTACAACCCGAAACTGAATATATATCTTTCTTTCTTAAAGACAATCTCTGTCTACCCTTTTCAATTTTCATGTTGTGAAAAATTACAGATAGGTCCACAGTTTGATGTTGGACAGATGCTCATGTTTTTGTTTTTAGATTTTAAAACCTCTAGGGCAAAAATAGGTACCTGATTCAAAGTTGATTGATTCATGTTGGAAAAATCTGTTTTTCAAAATTCTAGTACTATTCAATTGTGGTGACAATTTAAAATTGAATAGAGTCCTCAGTAGCACTTAGTTTCTGGTTTGAAGCCCTAAAGCAACAACTTCAAATTTGGCAGATGTTCATGTTTTTATTTTAAGATTTTCAAACTTTTAAATATTGGGGTCAGGCAGAGGTACATTGATTTCAAATTTGAGTGCATTCTTGTGTAAAAATATGTTTTTCAATAGCCTTGTGGGTTAGCTCAAGTGGATGAGTGCCGTTGTTTGCTCGAATGAGGTTCTAGGGTCGAATCCCTGGCTAAGAGCCTATTTAGGACCTCACTTGATGTCCCCATCGAGTTAGACCTATAAACAGGCTGAACGATTTACCCTGTTTACCATCCACGAAGTGTGGGGAAGTACTCGGGGGTTTCCCTTGCTATATTTCCAGGAAAAAAAATGTTTTTCAAATTTCTGGTAGTATTCAATTATGGACTCAAGTTAGAACTCAATAGAGCTTCCATTAGCACTCAATTTCTGGTCGTAAACCCTAAACTTTAAAGCCCTTCATCTTAAACATTATAATTTGAGTCCCAAAGCCAGTGCCTTGAATCGTAAAACCCAAACCTAAACCACATAATTTTTCTCATAAACCCCGAAACCTAATTTCTATGAGTTCTGAATCATTGCCATTTCTTGGTTTGGACATTATTCTTGGTAGAACTGATCGACGTTTCTTGTTTACCTACTGCTTTTAAAGTGTGGTTTTGTTGAATTGTCATGTCTGTTTAAATTTTGACGGTTCTGGCAGCTGCTGATGTGATGCTATGGAGGAGAAGAGGTATATGTATTGGCGTACTTGTCGCTGCTACTGCTGCATGGTATTTGTTTGAGAGATCAGGATATACGTTTTTATCTCTTATTTCCACCATTCTTCTACTTTTGGTTGCAATTTTGTTTATCTGGGCAAATGCTGCATCTCTCCTCCAGAGGTGAGTAGTATTCTAGTATTCCTGCCCATTTTCATATGTTAAACATGCCCTTTTTTTATCTTTTTCCTTGTTTTTGTTGAGGAATGATATATGAAAGTCTGCGACATTTACTAGTGTATTTGCATTATGCAGGCCACTACCTCCTCTACCTGAATTGGAATTATCAGAGGAAATAGTAAACAAGGTAGCTGCTTCAATGCGTGTGAGAATTAATGACGTTCTAGCAGTGGCACATGATATTGCCCTTGGCAAGGACATTAAACTTTTTGCGAAGGTAATGCCGTATGGTTTGTTATATTTCTTAAATGATTTCAGTCAGTCCTGCTTATGATTTGCAGCATATGGCAATGGGTGTTGCATTATCTGGCACGAAACTAGGACACGTTCATAAAAAATTTGCTTAGGTTATGTTGTGGATTGGTGCAGAGGTTTTTGTCCTGTTCTTTAGTACAACTTTTCATATCACAAAATGAAATAAAATGGATACTGCAGAACTGCGCTTCCATTAGAAGATTTTCTCTTTCATCTGATAGGTCCATTAATACCCAAGTGTAGGTTATGATGTTTAATCATTGTCTTTGAGTGCTTATTGAACTAATTTTGTTTCTGGCAGGCGGTTGTCTTTTTGTGGCTATTTTCAATTTTTGGTGGCTGGTTCAACTTCCTTACACTTGTCTATATTGGTAAGTTCTTAAATATTTCTTGCTGGTACTATCATCGCATAGTCTTCTTATGTCTTTTAGTTTTATTCTGCTTTTCTGAATAATATCCTTGAACTTTGAATTTTACACCAACACCTTATGAACAATTTCGTTGATTCTAGATCTGATCATCTTTTTTTTTGTACTGGCATTGTGCAGGTCTTCTTATTAGTCTAACAATTCCTGCATTGTACAACAAGTATGAGGATCATGTTGATAGAAATGCAGAGATAGCACACAAGCAAATTGTAAAGCAATACAGGAACCTTGATGCGAATGTTTTAAGCAAGATTCCAAGGGGATTTTCCAAAGACAAAAAGATGCAGTAATATCTGCTCTGGCCCCTAGTGTAGGAAAGATCTGGTTTTGTGAGATAAAGATAGCCTGAACATATGAATGTATAAACTTTTGCTTAGAAAGTCCAGAATAATTGATTAAGCTCGTCCATGTAGTCTGTCTATTGTTAGAACTTGGAACTTATTTGCCAAGGTGCATTTTGTTCATAAGTTGGGGATGCCGAGAAAATTTTGGAATCTGGCTTCTTATTCATCGATATCAATGATAACTAGGTCACTGATGGATTGAAATGTTAACCTGGCTGTGCACTTCTCTCAGCTTGATGGTCGGTGACGTTCTTATCTGTTTTTGAACTTTGAACTTTTTGTGTTTAAATCTGTGCGCTTTGTTTCAAGGGTTTTCAGGGTCGTTTGTTTTTTTTGGTTAGAATGTACCTTGCTCTTGCTTCCTAGCTATAAATAATACATTGTGAAGTAGTCTCATGTCTTGGATGTATGGAAATGCATGAAATGAATCAGTTTTTTAGATATGTTATGAGCTATGAACTATTTTGGTATCATTTGAAAAGCTAGGAAGACAGGCTTGATGTTAGATGCTTGCTCCAACTCCTCTAGACTTTGAAGTTTGAAGAACATAACTTATTGCTTTTACTCTTTAGCAGACACACATGCAGATATCTGGTTTTCAAATGAATGGTCGTAGCAAATCCGTGGTATCTTTAAAGTGCAGTGTTCTATTATTATCATAATAGAACTGTAAAGGTTTTTGCCAGTCTTGTACAAATTATGTGAGGCTCTACCAAAGCCTGCAGACTGATTGATGAATATAATGCCTTTTTCTCAATCAGAGCAGATTTATTTACAAAATAACAATTTCAAGCTGAAATCTGGATACTACTATAGCGTTGTGTTAGATAAGTTCTTTCATCACTACATGCAGCTAAATAATGGGAAAGCCATATTATCTATTACTGAGTACGGGAAAATCTTTACAAGTTCTACTCTGTTACCAGCCAAATCAAACATTTACAGATTATTATCTTTGTACAGTGTGTCTGGCATGCTTGATATATCCCTTGTTGAGGAATCCGTTCCACTTTAATATGACTGCCACTGACACACTGCAGACTGCACATTAGATGACAGTTTTGTTTATTATACACTGCACATTAGATGACAGTTTTGTTTATTATACACTGCACATGGGTGACAGTTTTGTTTATTATACACTGCAAACTGGGTGACAGTTTTGTTTATTATACAGAGCCTATGTTCAGGGTCTGGTTTACTCTCTTGGAAATCATTCTTTGGTTGTTATTTTCTAAGAAGTAATGCATCAATAACCTTTGAATGTTGAATGATGGAATGCAAAGAGTATTGTTCGATGTATATATTTCAAAGTGGTAGCAGATGATAATGGTGTTTCTTTTAGATATTTTGTATCTTTCTTTGAGGTAGCGTGCAATGGATTGACCATTGGTGTTCATAATTAAGGAGTCTGTTTGCCTGTGGAAATTATTACAGTTGTTAATGCTGGTGACTGCAACAAATCCTTGTTGGACTACTCCCAAACATGCATGAGTGATACTCCTGCTTTTCATATGTTAAGGTGGCTTAATTCTTGGAGTTGATACAGAGGTGTAAAGAGTTTGAGTTGATTTTGGTTTGTGTTATGTTCTTGGGTGTACAAAATGTAGGAATTTTGGTGAAAATGATTATCTTGTATATTTTTTTTACAATTCAAACACAGCAGGTAGTGAGGATAGGAATTATTAGGTGTACAAAATGTAGGAATTTTGGTGAAAATGATTATCTTGTATATTTTTTTTACAATTCAAACACAGCAGGTAGTGAGGATAGGAATTATTAGTTGTTATGATGAATGTGGTTGATGCATCCCATTATTAAAAAAAAACCCATACCACCAGATTATCTCTTGTAATACTCCATATTTATTTGTTTTAATTAAAATATAACATATATTTATATTTTTATATTAATAAAATAGTAGATAACACCATACAAAATTTGTGAATATTTTTAAGTTCGATCCTCCATTAAAAAATAACACCACACAAATATATACCAAGTTATCAAGTCGGTCCATCATGTTCAAAATTAACACTGCGAACGGTGACCCGGGGCAATAAATATGAAAAAATGCCTTATCACAGACTTAAATAGCCACCACCCACTTAAACTAAAGGATGGTGGCCCATGCTCATTGTCTTAGCCCACCAACATAAATTAAAGGATGGTGGCTTATCCTCCTATAAACGAGCATAAACTCTCTAGTTTTATTGCATACAGCTTAACATAGACTTGGAAATCAAATATCATTTAATAACAAGTTTTTAAACAAGTTTAAAGTGCATAAAGGCTTGGTAGTTAGTTAAGAACATGCGTTTCCTCATAAGAAGTTACAAGTTCAAATCTAGAGGGGTAGGGTATGTACACCTCCGTAAATTTTACCAATCAAAATCGCTGGATGAAGGTGGTCTCATACATCAATTTGGTGTCTGGCTTGACCGTGACCTTAAAAATAGATTATTATTATTGCTATTATTATTATAAAGATTGATTTGGAAATGTAAATTCAATACCTTGAAGTACTTTTGTTACATAGTGAGCTTATTGTCATATTTATTTTGTTTGGAGTGACATAGATATATTGGGAGATATATGTTTGATATTTTGATTTATTTTTGTTCAACTATGGAATTAGGGTTATATTTGTTTATTATTATATAAAGTATTAGTAATTCAAATAATGTTTATGTGTTTGTTATAACTTCAAAGGGATAGATATGGAGTTCATGGTAAATGAATATGTGCTAGGGTCAATTTAATAAGTAGTTTATATATAATGAGTGAGTCTAGGTATATAGAGATGTCAATGTGATGAGTGAGGCTAGGCATATAGAGAGGTCAATATAGTCATTATTGATAGGGATATATGATTTGGATATATTAATGTATTAAAGTTATTTGGAAAAGGTTCTCCTATTTGATAAGAAGTTATTGTTTAACTCATCTTTATTATCTATTTGGGAATTGTGCTTTATGTTCACATTTTGTTACATTGTGTGTACTCTGGTTTATTATGTTATTTTAAAGGTTTAGTCCATTTGGTATCATAGTGGACAATCTTTGGTTTAGTTCTTTTAAATGAGTCCATCTTATCATTTTTTCTCAGAGTATTTTCAATAAGTGAAATATTTAGGATGAATAGATGAAATGGCGAAGTATATTGGTTAAATGAATAGATGATATACCGAAGTATATTGTGTAAAATTTTATGAAGCTAATTTGCTATACTTTCGAAGTTATAAGATGTGGAAATGAGGGTTTTGTCTAGTCCTCAAATCAAGCTTAAACATGTGGTTTCAGTGAATAAGTCAAATCTAAAGATTTAGAGTTCCAAATTGAGTGTCACTAGTGGCATTGGAAAGATGGATTAAAGAGTTTTAGAGCTAAATGTTAGACTTAGATCTACAAAATTGGATGCATGGCTATTGTACAAGTTTGTTCTTTTCATAGGGTGCCAAAATCAAAATTATGGTCGAATCTGGAACTTGATCAAATAATCCAGAAATCAACTTTCTCAACCATACTGCTTATGTACATGCCTCACATGCTGCGATATATTTTGCTTCTGCTGTGCTGAGTGGGACATACTTATGTTTCTTGTTGCCCCAAGATATCATAGCAGAGCCCAAGCTGAAACACATCCCTGAAGTATTCTTTCTGTCTTCTGCACTTCCTGCCCAATCTGAATCTGTGAATCCATGAAGCTGTATATTACTGGATGTGATATATCTTAAGCCATAGTTTACCGTCCCATGAATATATCTTAGAACATGCTTTGCAACTATCTAATGCTCATGTCAGGGTTCCACATGAAACTGGCTTAGGGTGTTTACAACAAAGAAATATCTGGCTGAGTTTTCACTAAATATATCAATGACCCAATCAATTTTCGATATGGGGACGGGTCTACTGGATCAAAATCTGAGTCTCTTACTTTTCTTATATCTGTGGTCATAAGAGTGTCTATGGATTTGCAATCCATCATTCTAAACTTCCGAAGAATCTTCACTGCATCCTTGTCCAAGGAATACTTCACCACGCTTCTGCCATACTTCTAGTCCCAAGTAATAATGCATGAGACCAAGATCTTTCATATCGAATTCAGAAGCTAGTTCCTTCTTACACTGGATGATGAGAGACTCTTCACCTATCAAGAATAAATCGTCGACATATAGCAGTAGAATCACATGTGCATTGTTCACGACTTTGTAGTAAAGATTTGGATTTGCATGACTCTTGGAGAAGCCAAGTCTTATTTAGTAGTTGTCTATTCTGGCATACCAAGCTCTTGGAGCTTGCTTGAGTCCATACAAGGCTTTATTTAGTCTGCAAACATGAGTGTCTTTGGAGTGTACTTCAAATCCTTGAGGTTTTTCAATGTATACTTCTTCTTCGATTGCTCCATTGATGAAAGTTGTCTTTACATCCATATGATATAAACTCCATCCCATGGAAGCAACAAGAGACACAATGACTCTAATATAAGTATATTTGGCAACATGAGCAAATGTCTTGTCATAGTCTTCTCCCTCCTTCTGGGAGAACCCTCTAACTATGAACCTTGATTTGTATTTGTCCATGCTTCCATTTGTTGCATGTCTGATCTTATAGACCCATTTTGAAGTTACTACTGATTTTTCTTTGGGTCTAGGCACAATTTCCTATACATCATTTTTCACGATGGACTGGTGTTCTTCTGTCATCGCTTCTTTCCATTGTTTTTTTTGAGTTGCCTCTTCAAATGTGATAGGTTCTTCATTTAAAAGCTTTGTCATACATGTTGCATAACTGAAGAATATTTAGGGCTTTTTGCTTTTTCTGAAGGTGCCACTTGGGGCTTTGAGTTTCTCTGCTTCTTGTAGAGTAGCTTCAAGCCAAGATGGACGTTTCTTGGTTTTGGGTACAGTGTCTGATTCAATAGTTTCACATGGTTGCATTGGATGATCAAGTTGTTTTGTTTCTTCATTCTGACTTTCTGGAAGACATGTGCTTTCTTCTTTAGGCTCTTCATACTCTTCTTCTTCTATAGTTTCTTCTATGGATTTCTTGAAAGCCATCTTTTCATTGAAGGTTATGTCTTTGTTAACTTCAATCTTATGTTGTTCCATGATATAGATTCTTTAGGCCTTGGATTATTCACTATATCCCATGAATATGCCCTTCTTTCTCGAGGGTTCTAATTTCTTCCTTTTGTCCTTGGGGATGTGAATGTAAACATGGCATCCAAAGATTTTTAAGTGTTCCACATTAGGTTTCTTTCCTGAGAAGGCTTCTTCTGGAATCATATCCTTCAATATGCGATGGAGACTTCTGTTCTAAACATACATTGTTGTCATGGCTGCTTCTCCCCACAAATACATAGATAAACCTTTATCGTTCATTAGTGTTTTCACAGTTTCTTCAATATACATGTTCTTCCTTTATGCTACACCATTTTGTTGAGGATTGTGAGGAACAATTAGCTCCCTCCTAACCCTGGTCGATTTGTAAAATGAAACAAATTCATTGGATGTATATTCTCCTCCATTATCTGTTCTCAAGGTCTTGATTTTCTTGTTTGTGATATTCTCTATCTCTGCTTTGAATTCTTGAAACTTGTTGAAAACTTCGTCCTTTGTCTTCAAGATATATAACCAAGTCTTTTTTGAGTAATCATCTATGAAGATTACATAGTAAAGAGAACCTCCTAGAGATTTGACTGGCATCAGACCTCAAACATCTGAATGTATTAGATCTAGGATTTCCTTAGATCTATTATTGCTGCTTGAGAATGGTTTCTTAACATTCTTACCAAGAGCACATCCTTTGCAAATTCCTTCATGTGTAGATTGTAGTTCTGATATTCCTTCAATCATCTTTTTTAGGAAAGGTAATGCTTGATAGTTGATATGAGCATACCTTCTATGCCAAAGTTCATTGGGATTGACTTCATCATGTACAAGAGCTTCATCATTTCTTTCTAGTAGTCTGTATAGTCTTCCTTCACGGGTTCCAATAACTCTAGCATTCTCTATGCTGGAGTCTCTAGACCAAGATAATAGTTTTCCATCTACAAAGGCTATTATGTTTCCTTTGTCTTCTAGGAAAGATATGGATACAAGATTCTTTTCTAAACTAGGTACATATAAGACATTTCTCAAATGAACATTGTTACATGTTTTCAATTTGATGAAGGCTTGACCAATTCCTTTGATTGGACAGGTGTTTTTATCTCCAAGTTCTACCTTGTATGATGTCTTCTTTTCATTTAGATTAGAGAGTTTGGCTTGGTCTCCTGTCATATGCCTGGAAGCTCCACTGCTAATTATCCACATGTCATCTTCAAGAGTTCCCGTGAGTGTTGGATAATGTAAATGATCTGTCTTTTCATTCACGATTTCTGTTGACTGATAATTGGTCAAGCTTTGATCCAAAATCTCAACCTTGACGTTTTTGCATTCTGAGAGTGCCAAGAGGTACGCTGGACTAAGGCACACTATAGTATATTCTCCTTGAGTAGGGTATTCCATCATAAGGTGTTAGGCAAGAGTTTTAGGGTTTCTGCAACTGCACCTGCTAGTAACCCTAGCGACAGTGCTTCAGTAACTGCACCTGCTAGAAACCCTAGCGACAGTTCTTCAACAAGCTTGGTAACCTTATGGCTTAGCTTCCTTCCAATGGTTAGAATGAATGAAGGAGGTGTGGGCCCATAACTTGTTAGAAACGTGGGTGTGCTCGTTTAACCATAAACAATATAGCAACATTGTCACCCAGCCATAGGCACTAATACCACCCTCGAGCACCTTGACCTTGACATAGAGAAGAATTCCAGTAATAAATCAATAGCCAACCAAGGCTAATGCACCACGCAAAGATAACCAAGACTGATCAGAAAGTCCAACCCAGAAAAACTGAAAATACAGATTGCAGGAACTGCAGCTGCAACTGCTCCCTAGACTTGCGCACTACTAGATTTCTGCAGTGTGCACAAGTGGATTTTTGCAGTTTCGAGATATCTGTCTCAAATGAGAATTGGCGTCCTGTATTTATACTACTCTTACCAGGATGTCTGGGCCGACTTCTCTTTCTAGGTGCTAAATACTTAATATAAAACATTCTCTTTAGCCGACTTTACTTCTAGGGTTGTGTCCAAGTCTTTTTTCGCTTCCGAAATATTCTAATCTCATCAAAGGTCACATATGAAGGTTAATACCTCCCACAACTACCATAATATCAACACTCTACACATACCTATTCTCACTCATTGCACATATAGATCTGTTATTAAACCAACCCCTATTGCATATACATTTACCCTTATATATATACATTTAATCCCATATATACCTCCTTTAAAACCACATCAATGCTATATTAGAAGTAATAACTATATCCCACTAAAGAAAAAAGGGTTATAAAAAAGCTAACTCTTATTGATTTTTCCATATAAATGGGCAAAAACACTATCACTATTTTGGATACTTATTTCTAGATTTAATGGTTGAAAAATATCAAATTCCTTAAATTTTGTTTAATGAGATTGCAACAAGGGTATGATAAGTATAAAAATAAACATATTACATTCCTAGATGTTAGTGCTTTTATTTAAGGAATATAAAATTGATTTTGCATAATTTGGTATGGATATACAGTTAAATGAAATTAACATAGGTAATGACTTGATGAGAACCATGATCTTGAATTGAGAACTTCAACTCTAAAGACTCATATTTTTGGGTTAAAAACTCTAAAATCAACATTCGTTTTAAAAAGTGGTGTTATCAGTAGCAACATTTTTTTGTATTAAAATTACCACCTTTTGCAACCATACTCTTAACAATTTAAAAAAACATTGAAATCAACTCTCGAATAAAAAAGTGGTACCAAGAGAAACACTCTTTTTTTTCCAAGGTAATTTTTTTTTTCTTTGAAACCATGACCTTAACAACTTGTATCATTGCAACCAAAACCTTACAATCAACCATAGAATAAAAAAATAGTGCTTCTAGTAGCAACCCCCTTTTATTTATTTATTTCTTTTACAATTTATTTTTAAAGGAGTGTAGAGTTGTATATAATTTAAAAAGAAATATGTTTTTCCTTGATTTGTTTTATTTATTATATTTTTTCCCCTATATTGTAGGTTTTTGTCTTTTGATAAATTTTCTTTGAAGGTTTTTGTCTTTTGATATTTTTTCTTTGAAATTGTGTTGAGTTTTTTTTGGCTATGATTTCAAAACTGTTACAATTTTAAGTTAAAAAAAAACGGAGGCTTACTTTAGGTAGCATCTCTTTTTTATTTATAGGTTGACTTTAATATTTTGGTTGTCAAGGTACTAGTTGTTAAGGTTATGGGTTTAAAAAAAGTTGCAATTTTGATCATCTAAAAAAGAGATGCTATTAGGAGTGCCACTTTTCGATTCCGGGTTTGATTTTAAGGTTTTTTTCTGTAACGGTATAGTTTTTTTTTTTAACAGGGACGGTTGATATTGTTTTATATTAAAAAAGCCACAATATTTCAAAAAAGTACAAGTGGCAGAGTGCGAGCACCTCTGCTGCTTCCAAAGAAGCATATGTGTCTATCTATGCCTGGGAGAACTGTGACAATTGTTCCAAATAAACTACAGTTATGCCATGTGAAGATGACGATAAACATATTTAGTAGCAACAAAAAATTGCAATTCATAAAAACCTAATGCTAGTTGTGGAACTGCCCTAGTTCTTCTTGTTGATTCGCCAGTTGAGCTTCTGGATTCTCCTTTGCTAGGTTCTCCTCTACGAATTGACGATCTTGGTTCTCCTTTGCCCAATTGCGATCTCCAAAACCTGGTGCTATAGGAACATGCTGGTTGTTACTGGAAGTAGAATGAAAAGTCGAGGGTAGCCGAGATTCATCAGTGCCAATAGAATGTGCTGGTTGTTGGGGATTTCCCAGTCGTTGAGTTACAACTCCAATCTATCTTATGTTCCGGTTGACCCCTCTTAAAACGATCGCCAATTCTTGATTGTGATGAATTTCTTGTTGCTACAGTTGGGACTGGATCTCTTCCATGCTTTCACGAATCCCCTGATTTTCCCGTTGAAGCTCACGGTGTCGTGCGCCTGAGCGCTCTTCAATTCTCCTGCAATCTGTTCGTAATGCTTAGAAATTCTCTTGAAGTTCTTCGAAGGTGCAAATTGGGCAGGAGTAGGGATCTCTGGACCTCCGCCGCATGTTGAAAAGGAGGTTCGAGAGGAGAGGCGAGCAAGTGTTGTGCAGGAAGGAGCAGGGACTAATTGGGAGAAAGACTCGGGTGGAAGGGGCCAAGGAGAGCCAACCAGAAAGAGGGGCGAGGTAATTGGATAGCCATATGAGGAAGTTGTGTGGATTAAGCTATATCGAAGGGGAAAGGATCATTAAACTGTTAAGCGAGAGGGGAGCCATTGAAAACCACGAGCGGAGGTGATTTCGCTTGGGGTGAGAGAACATAGCTGACACCAAAGGGTGATGGAAGATCGTCCGGGAGAGCAGACGAGGATCCTAAAATAAATGATCGCTTGAGTGTGGGGGGAGGCTTGACATGGGGAGGGAGAGGGGAGGCACGTGGGCAGCAAGGGGGGGCTGTGTGCCAAGAGGGGTAGGGGCTAGAGCAAGCGCAGGGGAGGGGAGGGGGTGATCCACATGAGTCGGGGAGGAAGGGAGGGGTGAGAGAGGGGAAGAAAAGGAAGGTGAATGGCAGGTAGAAGGGTTAGGATAGGGAGAGAGGATTGAATAATATTGTTCTTTAGAGTGAGTGAAGGGGCGAAGGGTCGGGCGTAATTAAGGCAACTAGACATGAGAGGATACTTGGTTGATGATTAGATGACTCTATTCCAAGATTTCTTCCACTTTTGCCAAATTGTCTGCCTCAGTGTTATGAGCTCGTAAGATATGGAAGAATCGTAAGCTGATGAATTTCTTCTTTAGGGAATTTATTCCTGATCTTATACCATTAAGAGGGTGTTTTGACGAAGTTGACAGACCCCGAAGCTCCTTTATGACAATTTCAGAATCCCCTATTACAATTAGAGTTTGAAGACTCCTCTTGTGTGCTAATTTTAATCCCATATAGACTGTGAGGGTATCTTCTTTGTTATTAGTGGCTTTTCCCAAGCCCCAGGAGAAGTCGACTGTTTTTGTCCATCAAAATCATAGATGATTCCCCCCGCACCTGCCACCCCTAGGTTACCTGTTGCTGCTCCATCAAAGAAGAGAAGGGAGGTATGTTGTTGTCTTTGCCAATATGAGAATTCATTATTGTCAAGACGCAGTTTCCATTCTTGCATTTTAGGAATCTTCCTAGGAGGAGTAGGGGTAGACCTTGATTACCCCCGTATGTAATTAACCCATTCTTCTTCACTTGGTTCCAATGCCTGGAAGATCGAAACCAATTGCTTTGGTTTTGAAGACTTCTGATATTAAACCACATATTTTAGTGAAAATGCTATGCATCGGGGGGGGGGGGGGGGNGGGTTTCTCGCGAAATATATCTTGATTACAAGTTAACCAAAGTTCTGAATAGATGGATTTGGGGATTTGCCTCCAGAGAAGAGTGATCTGTTTTTTGTTTTTGAAGCTGCCAACATATCTTTGTTTCCAGAAGGTAAATAGATCATTCCAATTCTCAGGGAGAAGAGGGGAATTGGGAAGGGGGAGATAGATGAGGTTCCAGAGATGGGTAGTTAAAATGCATTCCAGAAAAAGGTGGGTGATGGTTTCAGAGGCTGTAAGATAGAAGGGGCAATGAGAGGGGCCCTAGATACCCCGTTTGAGGAGGTTTTCAACTGTTAATATTTTTCCATGGACCAAAAGTCAACAGAAGGTATTAATTTTGGGTAATGAGGGACCAGACCATATCTCTTTCCAAATATTAGAGGGGGGGGACCTTGGATTTTAGAGAGTAGATGGGCATAGTCGTCCTTGATAGAAAAAGAATTCCCACCCCAGCTTCGAGAGTCTGTGTTGGAACGGTTAGAGGGAGCGCAACTAACCAGATTGTTGAAGGTGGGGAGGAGTGGGTTGAGAAAATCTAGGGAATTGGGTGACTTCCAATTGATCCAGTCCCCTTTGGAGCTCTAGAGGAAAAAATCGCGAAGTTTGGAGAAGCCATTAGAGAAACACCAATCTTTGAGTGGCTGGAGAGTAGTGTGGGTGTTCAGGGGTTCATGATTTAGGATACGATTCATCCATACATTTATTGAATCTCCATTCTCAGGGGCCCATGAGAGCTTGGCTAGAATAAGGGGGAAACATTTTTTAGTAGGCTCCAAATAGGAGAACCCGGGAGGGAGGGGATGGGTCCATCAAAGCAGTGTGATATGGAGGATTGGAAATATTTATTTAGGAGAGCTAACTTCCACCAATCGGGTTTTCCTGTGATTAAAGGCCAAGCTAGCTTAGCTCCTAGTGAGTTGTTCATTATTGCTGGATCCTTGATGGCCAAACCTCCTTTACTGTAGGGTTGACAAACTTGTTTCCAATTTATAAGGTGGATTTTTTTCGTATTTGTTTTACCACCAACCCAGAGAAAGATTCTTAGAGATCTGGAGATTTTCTCTAGAATGCCTTTGGGAGCTAGTGATCCTGAACATTGAAAGATGGAAAGGGAAGAAAGAACCAATTTTACGAGAACAATTTTCCTAGCAGGATTGAGCCAACGACCTCCCCAATTTTGGATTCTCGTTGATATTTTCCCAATGATTTCTAGCGAGGCTGAAGAACCATAAGAGATGAGGAAGATGGGAATTCCCAGATATTTGAAATAATTCCATGTAGTGATAATGGGGAAGCCGAATATTCTTGCAATTTTCTCTTTTATATGCCCTGGGACATGCCATCCATATATTCTACATTTAGATATGTTCAAATTTCCACCTGAAGCTACGAGGAAGGTACTAAGAACCTTTTGGAATCATTTGGCGGTATGAATTGTGGTTGATCCCAATAAGAGAGTGTCATCTGCAAATTGGGAGTGGTTTATTTCTTTTACATCTCTCGCTATGAGTAAACCAGGGGGATTACCCTTTCTTCATTCTTCTTCCAACTTGTGATTGAGAGAGTCCGCTAACAAAATATAGAGAAAAGGGGAGAGGGGAATGCCTTGTCGAAGGCCTTTGCTGGCCTTCGAAAAAATTTGAGTGATGCCCATTGAGGAGAGGAGGAACCCAAGGCGTGTTGATGCAAGCTTTGATCCAATTAATAAAGTTTTCTGAGAAACCATATTCTTTGAGGATTGAGAAGAGAAAATTGCGCTTAACCCGATCAAAAGTGTTTTCCATGTCGAGCTTGATGACCATACATGGAGTTTTAGTTTTCTTGCTAGAGTGGATGGCTTCCTAAACTAGCACGATGTTATCTGTTATTTGCCTGTCCTTAAGAAATCCGCTCTGGTTTTCTGAGATTAACTTTGTAAGCAAGGGGGAGAGTCGGGTTGCGATGATCTTGGTGAGAATTTTGTAAGAAGAATTACAAAGAGAAATAGGGTGGAAGCAAGAGAAATTGGAAGGATTGGACTCTTTGGGGATGAGGGCTAAGAAGATAGATTTGGTTTCCCCTCTGATTTTCTGCTTGTGCAAAGTGTAATTTAGCATTTTTTTCCAGATCCCGTTTGATGATGTCCCAGTAGGATCGGTAGAATCTGATTGGGAAACCATCAGGTCCAAGAGATTTGTCAGGATCCAAGCTCCAGATTGCTTTGGCTATTTATTCCTCTGATATTTTCTGAACTAGTTGGTTATTTTCTGGTTTTGATACTATCTCAGGGATGTTGGTAAGCATATCAATAGCCTCCGTATTTGTTGCTTCCTCAATTGGTTGCTGGTATAGATTATTGAAGTGGCGATAAGCCTCTGCTTTGACTTGCTCAAATGAGTCAATTTGTTGACCTGTACTTGATGTAATGGAGGTGATTTTGTTTTTTTTCCTCTGACATTGGGCTTGCTTGTGGAAAAAACAGGTGTTTGAGTCTCCTGCTTTTATCTAGAGACTTCTAGATTTCAGGCGCCAATGTTCTTCTTCTCTGCTCAAGGTGTGTTGAAGATGTTGTTGTGCCTCTTTCTCTTGATTCAACAACGTTTCTGTTACCATTTATTATTCCATTTTCTGTTGAATTCTCTTGAGCTGCTCTATTTTTTCTTGCTTTTCTTGTTGAGGGGGAATGAACGATTTTTTCACTCATTCTTTGAGTGATAATTTTACGGATTTGAGCTTACTTTCCCAGACATAATTTGGGGAGCCAGAGAAAGGGGTGGTCCATGCTTTTGCAATGAGAGAGGGGATGACTGGGTTGTCCAACCAGAGTTGGTTGAAGCGGAAGGGGAGGGGACCAAAGTTCTGGGGTGAGAGGAAAGAGAGGGTGATAGGTTTATGATCTGATAAAACAAAGGGGAGAATTTGAGAGGAGATGGAAAAGAAGGAGAGAAGGAAGTTGCTGCTAATAAGAAATCAGTCCAGGTGGGCTTCTATGTGATGAAGACCAACCCGTCTACTATTCCAAGTATAATTTCCTTTTACAGGTTTGATGTCTTGCATATTCCAATCTAAAATGAGATCGGTAAGATTTTCTGAGAAAGGATCTCTTACTTTGTTTCCTCCTTTTTTTTCATTAGGATTGAGATGGGTGTTGAAATCTCCCCGGATTATACAAGATGAAGGATCTATGGAGTTTCTGAGATCTGAGAGTGAGTTCCAGGTTGCCATTTTGTCTTTATAAGAGTTTGGCATGTAAACATTGACCACAGAGATGATGCTATTATTGTCCTTATTTTTTAGAACTGTTAGGACCCAGTTTTGAGTTTCAAAGGTTACCTCAGAGATCCAATTTTGCTCGTTCCAGAGAGTTGTGATGCTGCCGGAGGCTCCTTGAGAGCTAACAACCGCCCCGCCAGTGGTGTTGAAGGTCTTTTTTGTTGCTTCCAGAAGTGATGAAGAGTCCATTTTCGTTTCCTGAAGGAGGATAACTGAGGGGCTGACCATTTTATTTAGATCTTTTAGTGCTTCGACTTTAAGCTTACTGCCAAAGCTCCTACAGTTGCAAGAGAGAAAAATCATTAGAGGGTGGTGGAGGGAGCTCGACTGTCGTAAGTTGAGTGTTCCGTTCCTCTAGTTCCTGCTTTCCTTGTAGATGTGTATATGGTATTTTCTATAGTCTGTTGCTTTCCTTGAGCCTTTTCTTTTGTGGATGCTTCTTCTCTGACTTCCTTATTCGTTCGTCGCCCCAATTTTCTCAGCTTCTCTGGTGGGATTTCTCCTTCTTATTTTTCTTGAGTGTGCTGAGTGTGCAAGTGTGAGACTGCATTTCCTTGCTGTGAGGATCCTTGTGATCCATCCATGGAGGGATCATCTTCATCTGACTCGTCGGTGATGCCAATAGGGAGTGGAGTAGGGGGAGGAGGAGGGCTCAAGACTAGAGGTAGATCTTGCTTTGAAGAAGTTTCTCCTAGCGGATCAAAGGGATTATGAATGAGGAGAGGAGGGGGGTTGGAGGGAAAAGAGGGGGATTTTTGGGTGGGGATTTCAGAGTGGGGTTTTGTTGTGGGGGTTCTGCGTTGGGCGAGGGACCTGAAGGCCCTAAACAAGATCCAATGTTTTTGCCGCTGGAGGATTTTTTCTGAACCTGTTGCCATCCGTCTTCCTGTAGTGGTGCTTCAGTTTCTGATGGTTGCTTGTTACTGGGGAAGTTCTTTACAAAGTAGTCGTATTCGTGGCATGGTTTTCATTTAAACGAAAGCTGCTCATAGTCTAGTTTTTGGATGTGGATCCAATCATCCAACTTTAATTTGATTGATTCCGGGAGCCCTTTTTCTAGGTCTACTTCCACACAGATCATAGCGCAGGAATAGAGGTTGGATCTGGGTTCTTCCTTGTCAATATATTTTCCTAGGGTGTCTCCTATACTTTTTAGAACGTCATCGCCCCAACAATGAAAAGGCAAGTGAGGAAGCCTTACCCACACTAGTACTGCTGAAGGAATATCATTTTCTGGGTCAAAATGAGGCGTCCATTTGTTTAAATATAACCCTCTTGGCCCAAAGAAGTATGGTTCACTTCTGAAAATGAGATCTCTGTTTGATTTAAGCTCGAAATAAAAGATATAGAAGCCCTTACCACAGAGGAAATGATTCATGCATCCTTGGACCAGAGGATGCTAGTCCCGCTCAATCCAAAGATCTATTTGTCGAGGTGAGGGCCAAAGACCCATGAACTGTCCGACAAGCACTCTAGAGGCGAAGGAAAGAGATTTTCTTCTTGCAGTGGTGCTGGGAATTGAGATTTCTGGGATCTGATCCAGTTTTTTAACGAACTGTGAGGAGAAGGACCGCGTCGGAGGAGTACAAAGCGATCCCACGAGGGCCTTGAAGGCTACAACCTCGTCTTGGAAATCCGGAGGAGGATTCGGATCCGGAGCCGCAGAGGCCATAGGGGCTGAAGGGGAGCGACGACCTAGGGTTCCAGAGCCGCAGAAAGGGAATCAAAGCCGCGAATCCCAAGTGGTAACGATATAGTTTGTTAACATCATGGTTTTAAAGTTGTAATTCTGACCCCCCAAAAAAGGTGTTGATCTTGGTGCCATTTTTCATTTTTCAATTTGGATGTTGATTTTAATATTTTCATTAACAACAATATAATGTTATTAAAAACACAATTTCAAAATATAGTAATTTTAACTTTGAAAGAAAAAATGTTACCGATAACATCATTTTTTTTTAAATAAAAACAAAATTAATAGCTAAATACAATTTAAAAAAAAAAAAAAAACTTAAAAAAATTCTTTCAAAAGTAATTAAAAAAAACTTTTTATTTTACATATTTATTTAAGAAAAATACGTTATTATTATAAATACTACATTAAAACATACACTAACAAATTTATAAATTAATTTATTTTGGTAAAATAATAAACATATTATACACTCATTTATATTATTATTATTTAAATTACAAAACTATATTAAAAAAAAGTGATTGACGTTCACTAAATATCCACTACTCCCTATATTATATAGTGGGAGAGTATTCAATTTACACGAATCTTTCAAAAGAGATAAGGACAAAGTATAAAATGTACTAGTACAAAATAGTACAAACTTTTTTTTAAAGAAAATTTCAAATCATTTGGATTTTTCCTTTTGGCCTTGTAATGAATTCGAAGTTTTAACTTTTTGCTTGTAAAAATTCAGTGAATGTGGTAAAATAGACGAAGAAAAAGTATCTTAACGCTTTCCCTTTGTCCAATAACATATATTTTTCCTTTGATTGTGTTATAAATTCAAGTTTTATTCTTTTGCTTGTAAATTTAGGTGTCTCATCATAATGGTAGAATAGGTGGGAGTAAGTATTTTAACACTTTCCTTTTTCAATATAATCCCTTCATAATAATTAATTTGGAAAGTTATTGGAAAGCTATTTGGGATAAAATATATGGAGGAACAAGTATCTTAACATTTTCTTTGTTTGGAAAGTATCTTAACATTTTCTTTGTTTGGGAAGTTATTGAAAAGCTATTTGGGATAAAATGCACGGAGTAACAATATTTTTTTTGGTTTGATTAATTCATTCATTTATATAGTAATGAAAAAATAATATGTAAAGATAATATATTAAGGAAAAAATAATATGTAAAATTATTTATACATAAAGAAAAAATATAATGTAAAGTTATTTGAGATATTTATAGACATGTTAACTTTCACTATCATTAGAGTTACTAATCAAACACAATTCTAAGAATAATACAAGTTGTAGATATATTTTAAAGGACAATTCAATCTCATGATCATTGTCAAAACATTATTATAATTGAGTGTAAGAGTGATTTGATTATGTAGTAAATTTGTAAATATATTTATTATAATTAAAAGATTAAAGATTATTTTTTTAAAAATAGGTAGTTTAGTTCATAAAAGAATTCACAAAATGAATACTGTTCAATGTCAAATTATGAACTATTTATTAGAATAAAATATCATATTAGTTAGTCTAAGTAACAATAAATGAAAATTGAAAGAATTTCCACAAAATCATGCTTTCCTTGTAGTTTCAACTTTGTGGATATGGATATATATATATAATAATTTTTCCCTTGATGCACATGTAAGAGTAGTCAAATGTGCCTCTACCCCTTACATTCATGGATCCCAATCCTAAAGAAGGATGCCCCCCTCCTCTAGACCCTGAGGTTATTGCCTTTCCTTCCTTGGTCTTTGTTACTGGTAAATCTTTAGTGAAATATCAACCTTTATGATTTGTCAAGAAATTAGATGGCATTCTAGAGGTATGACTCCCTGGTTCAACTTCTTGACATATGGCCCTTGCCTTGGTGGAAAGGGTTTAATCAAATAATTCATTGAGGTCTGGTCTTCACCCAGATATATGATTATTTGAATGCATAAAATTAGAAAGTTTTAATCAAGACTTAATTTTTAGTGAATCAAGACGATTCCTGTTAGAAGCCAAGGAAGATCAAGACTTAATTTTCCAGAACGATCCTTATTTTTTTGGCATCAAAGGAATGCATTTGAATAGATGGCTTCCAGACTTTGATCTAGGGCAAGACGTTCTATCATTAGTCCTCGTTTGGGTTCACCTTCCTCATTTCCCCCTATATTAATGGAATGAAGCCTCTTTGAGAAGCACTACCAATACCCTATGTAAGTATATTGATAAATCAAAGACCAAATATGACATGCTCACTGTGCTAGAATATGTGTTGAAGTCGACCCGGAGAAAGGGATTTCAAAGGCGATCCTTCTTATCCTTGATAATTGGAAGTATGTCCAGAAGCTAGACTATGAACAATTGTGGTTTAAATGCAAAGATTGTCATGAATATGGACATTTTGCAAAGGACTACAGAAAAAACCTTCCTCGGATCCAATCGGTTCTTGATAAGGAAGAACATTGGCAACTGGTAAAGAAAAGAATAGTTCCAAGCAATATATTACTTTCAATGCTTCCTAATCGACATTAGAGAAATTTTGAGGTCAAAAGTGGGCCTCAAAAAAAAAAAAAATGCTATCAACATCAACTTTAAAAAAACCAATAAGATTCAAGATGATGGTGTCAACCATAAGGGTAAATAGTTTTGGAGCGAAAGAAAGAAAACTACTTTTATTTTTTTTGTATTTTCAACTTATCTCCTTATAGGATTACTCAAATTTCAAGTATAGACACTCGTTGGATGCATAATTAAAATCCACATCCAACAAGTACCCAATATGCATACTTTCCATATACCCACAAGGAAATAAATTGGAAATACATAAAATATGTGTTTTTTTTAATAAACACGTTTTTTTCCCATGTATTTCTAGTTTATCTCACTATGGGTCTATCAAAAATATGCAAAGTGGGTACTCATTTCAAGAAGTAAGTTTTTTCATGTATTTCTAGTTTATCTCACTTTGGGTCTATCAAAAGTACGCAGAGTGGGTACTTGTTGGATGTGAAATTTAGTTCCACATCCAATGAGTGCTTACACTTGAAATTTGAGTAAACCTATATGGATATATGCCAAAAATACCATAAAAAATTCGTTTTCATTCATTCCCTTTAAAAATTCACAACTCTTATTTTATTATTTTCTTTAGGAGGCCCATTTTAGACCTCAAAATTTCTCTAATGTTGCATCATCTTCTACTCAACCACATTTGGTTGGTACAAGGAAAGCCATTTCCATTTCCTTACCAACCACAATGTTTTCAAAGCCTAGCCTCTCAACATTAGTCTAAGGAACCCCCGTTCTATCTTCAATTTGAAATCCTCAAGCAAATAATTTCATCCCTATGGCTAATATATTTGTTCTCTCTTAGTTTGAACCTCGCTCCTTTGTGGAAGTGGTTGCTTCCTTAGTCAAGGAGCCTTCTTTTCCACCTGGATTGCAAATCTTAATTTCTTCTCAACCATATCCCTCTCCATCTATCAAAGATGACATGCACTCAAACCAAAAAGAGGAAATTGATCCAATATCAGATAAACCTCAACTATCTTTTAGGGTCTTAATGAGAAATAAATCTCAACAATAGTCTAAAGAAGAAGATGAAGAGGAAGAAGAGAGATGACCCAGTAAAGTATGTAGAAAACCAACAAAATAAAAAAGATAAGAGACAACGAACAAAGAAAAACTACTAGAAATTTAGACAACCATTAAGAAGTCAATGAGGATTGGATCTAGAAATAATCACAACAAAAATCCAGTAACATAGGGTCTTCTACTCGATGGAGGTCATAAATTCTCAAATATTAAATGATGAATATTGTCTCCTAGAATTGCAAAGGCATGTGTAGCAGGTTCAAAGAAGAAGCCATACAAGATCTTATCAAACACTAGTACAAAATGACAAATTTGTGATGAAAAAAACAACTAAAACATGTATATAAACTACTAGTTTTTAGGAGGTGACCAACAACGTTATATTTGCAGTCCTTTATAATGCGAGTAAATTTTAGTCACATTTAACTTAGTTGTTTATTGATTGATCCAATTCATCAACTTACAGTAAAATTAGTAACTAAATGCAACCTCTAAAAAAAAAAAAACTTTGAAGAATTCTATCAAATCAATAATTTAGATAATTTACAAACATTTTTTATTTTACATATTTATTTGAAAAAAATAAATTATAATTATAGACACAATTTCAATAATGTAAAAAAAATTGTGTAAACAAATACAATAACAAAATTGTAAATAAAAAAATATTATTAAAATAATATATATATATATATATATATATATATTAAACTCATTTATATTTAAATATAAATATATATTAAATTTTAAATTATAAAAAAAATGATTGATGTTCACTGAATCTCCAATATAATAATATAGTGGAAGAGTATTTAATTTACACGAATCTTCAAAAAGAGATAAGGCCAAAGTATACGTATAAAAAGTACTAGTACAAAGAGATAAGGACAAAGTATAAAAAGTACTAGTACAAAGAGATAAGGACAAGGACAAAGTATAAAAAGTACTAGTACAAAATAGTACAAACTTTTTTGTTAGAACATTTCAAATCATTTGGAATTTTCCTTTGGCTTTGTAATGAACTCGAAGTTTATCCCTTTGCTTGTTAAAGTTCAGTGAATGTGGTAAAATAGAAGAAGAATAAGTATCTTCACGCTCTCCCTCTCTGTCCAAACTAATTCTTTTATATAAATCTAATAACATGGATTTTTCCTTTGTCTTATGAGTTCAAGTTTTACTCTTTTGGTTATAAATTTAGGTGTGCAATCAAAATGGTAGAATTTGATCCTTTCACCTTTATTTATTAATGAATAATAATTTGGAAATCTATTTGGGATCCCAATGTTGTTAATGTTTTATGCCATTATCATAGTTTTTTGCATTTCATTAGATAAGAGTATAATAAGAACAAGATCACTGAGAAATACACATTCACAAGAGACACAACATTTATCCTGTGAAACCCTCTAGGGGAAGAAAACCCAACAAAAACTTCCTTATCATAAATGGCTTATACAATGTTCAAGAGATAACTCAAACCAATACAAAAAGTCCTCCCCAAGAGATGCGCCATCCTTCTTCTCCTCTCTCCAACTTCCAATTGCAGCTTGCCTCATAAGATAATGAGCAAGTGAAGTTTGTGTTAGAAGTGAGGTGCTAGCCTCTTATTTATATCAAATTGGCACGTGTGAAAGGTCACAATCTGGCAGGGCCGACCTCTCACTCTGGGTGGGTAAACCCACCTTTAGTTAATTCTGGGTCTTCCATTATAACTGTTGGGGCCGACTTCTTATTCTGCACTTTGTAATTGTCTGATGACCAATCCGCAAAAGGGGATTTGGTCCTTATACAATTACCGACATGATTAATCTTCAATGGGGATTAATCCAATAACAATAATAATAATAATGACATGATTAATCCGCAATGGGGATTTAATCCAATAATAAAATAATAATAATAATAATAATAATAATAATGCTCTTCGCAGTTACATTATTTCAACAAATGTAAGAGTAAGTCTCTTAACACTTGCTTTGTTAAATCCAATTCCTTCACATATATTAAAGAAGAATAATTTGTAAAGTTATTTCAAATATTTATGGACATGCTAATTTTCATTGATGACTTTAATGGTTAATATCCATAATTATGGCAGCTTCATATCAAACTCAGGGGTGCTTTATAAGTCTAAAAAGAGGCTATCCAAGGATCATGGTTTAATTTCTGCAAAAAAGACTAAAATTTTCTTCATACTCTTTGATCAAATCATCCCTCTTTGATCGATCACATGAAATGGATCGATCCTTCTCCTGTTCACTCTTGTTGTTATCTGTTCTACTCTGTGCATAAAATGGTAGACATGTGTTATTTCATCGTAGCCCCTTCTCCTCTAATAGAACCTCATTCTATACTTAAGGGTTTATCAATAAGGCACGAAGGCCTTTTCTTTCCCTCTGAATTCAAAGGAGCTTCTCTTATCTCCAGGTGACCAATGATCGTGACCATAAACTAATGAACATGGTGCTTACATAACAACAGAGTTAATCCCTCCGGCACTACTTTATTACCTCGCGACCAAATCCCCATTTAGGTTTACATTCCTCATTTGGCCATGTATTTCTTGAATAAGGACTCTCTAAGAAGCATTGGCAATACCCTAGGTAAATATATTGATAAATTAGAGCCCAAAGATGACATGTTTGTTATGCTAGAATATGCATTGATGCCAACTTTGAGAAAGGGTTTTTAGAAGTGATCCTTCTTACCCTTGATAATTGGAAGCATGTCCAAAAGATAAACTAGAGCAATTATTGTTTAAATGCAGAACTTGTCATTAGGATGAATATTTTGCAAAGGATTGAAAAAAAACCTTCCCTGGATCCAATTGGTTCATGATAAGGAAGAATAGTGGCAAGTGGTTAAAAAAAATGCTCCAAGCAATGGATTAATTCCGATGCTTTCCAATTAATTCCATCCTCTTCTACTCACCCTGATCTCATTGGTATAAGGAAAGATGTTTCCATATCCTTACCAACCACAACGGTTTTAGAGCCCAACCATTTCCATTTCCTTATCAACCACAATGGTTTCAAAGCCCAACCTCTCAAAACTGATTCAAGGAACCCTTGTTCTATCTCCAATTCAAAATTCTCAAGTAACAAATTTCATCCATATGGATAATCCATTTGTTCTCTCTCAATCTGAACCTCGCTCCTTTGTAGAAGTGGTCACTTCCTTAATCAAGGAGCCTTCCTCCATTTTTTCCGCCCATATCACCAATCTTCATTTCTTCTCAAATAGACCCCTCTCCATCTTTTAACATTGAAATGCACTCAGATCAAAAAGAGGAAAGTGATCCAATCTTAGATAAACCTCAACTATCTTTTAGGGTCTTAATGAGAAAGAAAGCATAACAATAGTCTGAAGAAGAGGAGAAAGAGGAAGAAGAGAAACAACCTAAGAAAGTAGGTAGAAAATTGCAAAAGAAGAAAGAAAAGAGATAAGAAACTACTAGGAATCCAAACAACCCTTGAGAAGTCAATGGAGACTAGATCTAGAAATAATCACAACAAAAACACAGGAACACATGCTCCTCCATTGGTTTGAGGTCATAAACCGTCAAGTGTTAAATGATGAATATTGTATCATGGAACTACATAGGCATGGGTAATAGGTTCAAATAAGAAGCCATACAAGACCTTATCAAACACCAATAGAAAATGACAAAGTTGTGATGAAAATAACAATTAAAACATGTATACAAACTATTATTTTTTGGGAGGCGCCAAAACTGTTATATTTGCAATCCTTTATAACATGAGTAAATTTTAGTTGTATTTAGCTTAGTCTTTTATTGGTTGATTTGACTCATCAACATGCAATATATTTAGTAGCGTAATTTGTCCTTAATTGCCATCAACTTGTAGTATATTTAGTAATTTAATTAGTCATTAATTTCCATCAATCAATAGTATCTTTTCTAGCTTAAATAGTCATTAATTATCATCAATTTGTAGTATCTTTGATAGTTTAATGAATCATTACTTTCCATCAATTTGTAGTATATTTGCTAGTTTAATTATTCATTAATTCCTATCAATTTGTAGATATTTATTCATGATAATTATTATTACACTCTATTTTATTACTACTTTAGTAGTTTCACAATTATTATATTTATTAATAATTTAGTGGTTTCATAATCACTGTATTAATATATGGTTTATTAGTTGCACAAACATTATATTTATTATTAGTTTAGTAGTTTTATATTCATTTTATTTTATTATTCATTATTATTTAATATAAATTTATGACCTAAATAATTTATTAAATAAATTACTATACAATATTGATGTTCATCTAATAAAAAAATATAAAACACACTTATATAATAAATAATAAAACTTACATTAAAACATAAAATCAACTAAATATCACAATTACATTAAAATAATATTATACATATAAAAATCAACACTACTTTTTTTTTCCATGTAAAATTTTTTCTCGATATTATAAAGAGTATAAAAATCAACACTACTTATATACACAAAATTAGCTTTGAAAAAAATTTAAAATATATACAATATTTAAACTTGCATTAAAATATAAAAACCACTAAGTCTTTATACTATACTTATAAAATCAACCAAGTGTCACATTACATCATGTGAATGACACAGAGATTAAACTATAAATAATAAAGTCACACTGAACAATAATCTACATAAAATAAAATACATATTGAACAAGTACACATATAACAAGGGCAGCGAAGCAGTGTAGTCCCTGCCAAATTTCAATGCAAGAAAATGGGAGCATGTTTAAAAGGCAAAAGTATTCGAATGTTGAAGTATGATTGGAATAGCATTCCAATGTTGCATTATGAGAAAGTGTAGCTTCGTAAAATGCACAAAAGATTCCA
>ML785271.1:885054-908249 GCA_009831015.1 Picea engelmannii
AGCGGGTGTAAGACCAATTTACACTTACAGAATTTTATGTTTATTTACACTAGGTCAATTATGTTTATGTCAATTTCTTCTTCTGTGTATACGTGAGTTTTCCACTGACAGGAACTTCGTGTCATCTACAGCTTAATGTTTTCTCCCATCTCACGTTATTTTTATCGAAAACAATACAGTTACAGGAAATGGCCTTCATTTTGCATTCTTATTTCGTTTTTTCATGCAAAGGTTTCTCTTTATTTCGTCCGAATTAAAACAACAAATAAATTCTCTCTTTAAAAAACCATTTCCATACTGGAACTGTTCCTAAATGACTGTCCCTGCAACAACTCAACCTAACATTCAACCCGGGCTATCTAATCAAATACATTTCGCTCTAAATCTCTTTGACACAATCCTTAAAACTGCGGACACCCGGGACGAATTGGAACAATCATGGGCAACCATTGAACGAGATATTACTATCCAGGAACTGTTGGAAGCTAGACGGCTAGAACGTAGAAATCCTCACTAGTTTCCTATACCAAAGGTTAGTGCAATCTTTTGTCAACCTTTATCATACTTTCGGATGCCTTGACACTGTACGTTTAAGCCTTAAGTACAGACTCAGGAACAACAGGGTCTTTGGTTCCACCCGCCATGCCTTGATTCCTATGGAGAAAAGAATCAAGATTGATGCAAGGAGTCATAAATGCATATTCTTGGGGTACTCAAATACCACTAAGGGGTATCATCTTTACAATGAGACAAACAAGAAATTCATCCTTTCCAAAGATATAATTTTTCTTGAATTCAACAAGAAAGATGAAATTTTTGAGAGGTGGATTGATCATCTAGACATATTCACTTGTGTAAAGACATATCATGAATTTGATGATGAGATTCCACATATTGAAGGGGGGGTCCCTATATAGGGCCAATATCTGGAGTCCAATTTTGAAGCACCATATTACCCACATGAAGAATTTCCTTCCACTTCATCAGAAATTGAATTTCATTTGGATGATGTGATTAAGAGGATTGAAAAGTTGAGGCTTGATGAGAACTCAACACCATCTCAATCGACCGAGCAATCTAGACCATCTCATAAATTTCCACCAAAATGGATCACAAAAACACTTGAAAGTGTTCATCTCGATGAGGTCAGGAATACATGAACCAAAGTTTCCTCAAGACAAGATGGAGTTAATGAAGATAATTCAAACTCAGGTGATGTAGATGACATGGATTTTTCATATGATTATGAGTTGAATTTATCTACTAACCTTGAACCGACTTCCTTCGAAGAAGCATATTCTCATGATGAATGTAAATAATCCACACAAGAGGAATATGATGCTCTCATCAAGAATGGGACATGGAAGTTGGTGGATCCTCCATTCGAAACCAAACCAATCAGTTTCAAGTGGGTATCCAAGAATAAGTACATATTCGATGGATCACTTGGAAAGCACAAAGCAAGGCTCATGGAAAAAGGATTTTCACAGAAAGAAGGTGTTGATTATGAGGAAATATTCCCCCCCACAACAAAATGGGATACCATTCATACTCTATTTTCCATGGCATCATATAATGGATGGAGAATTCATCAAATGGATGTGAACACTGCTTTCTTGAATGGAGAATTGAAAGAGAATGTTTTCATGTCTCATCCATAAGGATTTTTTGTGAAGGTTAAATAACATAAGGTATGCAATCTCATCAGATGATTATAAGACCTGAATGAAGCACCACGAGCATGGAATGAAAATTTAACCGAGCATCTTCTGAAATTTAATTTCAAGCATTTCAATCTTGATGATGCAACTTTATTTGTCAAGAAAGTTGGAGTTTTTTTTGTATATCTTGTAGTATATGTAGATGATCTGTTGATAATAGGGAACACTAAAAGATACATTTAATTCATAAAGAAAGAGTTGAAGAAAGGATCCGAGATGACAAATTTGGGACACATTCACTACTATTAGGGCATTGAGGTGATTCAAAATATAAGGTACATATTCATCTCCCAGAAGAAGTACATTGGAGAATTGTTGAACACGTTTGTCATGGCTGAGTGCAATCTCGTTTCTACTCCAATGGAACAAAATTTGAAACTTAGATCAGAAGAAGGGAATGGATTTGAGGATGCAACAAAGTATAGATAGCCTGTGGGAAGTCTAATCTATTTTACTACTACTAGACCAAACATTTCATTTGTTGTTGGGATTATTTGTAGGTTCATGCAAAAGCCTTGTGAAGGACATTGGTCTGTTATAAAAAGAGTTCTAAAATACTTGAAGGGAACTCAAGATTTTGGACTCAGGTACTCTAAGGTGGACGACTTCAATCTGATTGGATATTCTGATTCAGACTTTGTTTGGGATACGGAAAATGGAATGTCAACTTCAAGATATCTCATGAGTCTTGGATCAACAACGTCTCCTGGAGATCATGCAAGCAATCAACTCCAACATATTCCACAACAAAGGAAGAATATGTGGAATCTATAGAAGCAATGAAGAAGATTGTGTGGCTCAGGAAAATACTTGAATATTTGTAGGAGAATCAAGTGAATTCTACTCATGTTCTAATTGAAAAGAGTTATGCAATCAAGTTGGCCAAGAATCCTAGATTACATGATCGAACTAAGAACATAAACACAAAGTATCACCTGATTCAATATCATGTAGAGGCCAAAACCATTCACTTGAGACATTGTTCCCAAAAAAAGCAAATTGTAGACATCTTCACCAAAGCACTTGGAAGAGAAAATTTTGAAAAGTTCAAAATGATGTTTGGACTCACACACACCCCTTCAGATCAAGGGAGGAATGTTGGACACACTATCCTTGCAATTTCATTAATTGTAATAGTATTGTAAATATGAAGAGTCGTAGGTGATAGGAAGAGTCACCCGTTAGGGAATACCAACAATCATTTGTATTGTATTTATTAACCTATCATGTTAATGCAAAACACAAGTGTGTGGAATTAAGTTTTCTTCCATTCCTTGACAATTTTTGAAGTCATTTATATCATTATTTTAATTGGTTTGGATGAAAAACTTATTTTTAATGGATTAGGTACATAATTCCTTATAATATAATCTTTAAGCCGTGATGTCCTTTGACTACAAAGTTGTAACTAAGGGATATGTTTTTTGGTCAAAGTGAGCCAAAGCTTGAATGCCTAGCCTCATCGATAAATACTGCAATAGCTTGGGGACTATCATTAACAAAATTTTGCTAATTGTATTAACATGGATTTACTCTTTAGAAAAGATTGATCAACTCATGACAAGATCTCCAACTTACCACTTGATCACAACATGAAGGATGTCATTTCTATCAGTCTTGTCTTGCTAAATATAATCAAATGTCACCAACCTTAATGCACAATGAAAATGCATCAATTCTCTTCACTTAATCAAGAACACTTGCAAACTTAGTTATATTCTACTACTATCTGTCAAACATATTAGTTTTTAAATGGTTGAACTTTGAATGAATATTAAGTTGAAGGATATAATAATTCCCGATGATGATGTGGATTGCATATTGTTCATTGCTTTTACAAGATATATTACCATATATTTTCTCACTCTTAATTATATGTATTTTGGTAGAGGCTTATGAAGTGTGGCATGCCAAATGATAATTTAGAGTAGTTGCAACCATGATTGGTGGCTTATATTAAACATAATAGGTATAATCTACAATCAAATGCATCTTCCCTTTTACCTAGCATTGATGAAGTAAATGGAATAACATCTTCATTTATAATTAAAATCAATTTTGTGAAATCATTAAATGGGTACAATAGTTAATGTTTGAGGAGCCTCAGGTAGTTCTTGATGAACTTAGGAAGCAAACTTTTAGTATTCAAAGTGTCCATGGGGCAGTTTGGGGAAACAATGACATTGCATATAAGTGTTGGACAAGTGAGCATGATCCCACTCCTAGCATATTTAGTCCTAGCCCTACTATAGGAAACTTTAGAATGGTTCTAGATGCAATGGAAATACATTATATCTCGCTAAAAGTTGGAGTTTGTACATGGTATTAATATTTGTTACAAAATAAGTTACTTCATGATACTATCGAGGGCCTCTACCATTAAAGTTAATTTTTATTGTTACTTCATCTATTGAATGTTAATGGAAATATATGTGATGATCTATAAATATTAGGGGAGGGAGTTTCCATGTAAAAAATGACTCTCTTTGATTTGAAAACAAAAAATATGATGCAATTCAAGTAAAATAAGAGAAAGATAAGTAATATCTTAATTATCGTTTTATCCGGGCTTATATAAAATATTATTGAAGTATATACCCTATTATAGGAAATACATGGCTTGCATGGTTAAGGTGATTCTGTTCAAGACATTTCATCACAAATTCCACTAGAGGAATCTTGTTTATTTGATTTTCTACCTCCATTCATCATGAAGATACTTCTCCTTCACCTTGAATTTTATGACTCAACACAGTCTCTCTCTCGAAGAAAACAGATTCCCATAAGGCATGTTGGCCCTTGGTTATGGAAATTTGCAAAGATTAAGGAAAGAAGCGCGAAGTGCAAACTGCGCGGAAGACAAGTTGACTGAGATTGGGTCGAAGTGGACAAAAGAACATAAAAGAAGGAGCGAAGTAAGAGAAAGCAAGCCGTTGGACAGGGAGATCGAGGACGACAAATCAACAAGGAAGATGGATTGTGGACAACTCAACAAGCGAAAAAAGCCACAAATGGATGCTTTGGAGCACCTCATAGGAAAGAAGGAAAGACAGGCTGACGAATCCCTAAAAACACGGGTCAAGTTGACCTAGGGTTTTAGACATCTAGGGTTTTGGTATTTAGGGGTTTGACACCTAGGTTTCAACCTAAGGTTATCCAAGAGTCATTGTAATGTATAAATAAAGGTCAAGAGGGCCTAGGATGGGTTCGATTATGTTATGATGAGTGATTGTTGTTATTGCTGAGAGAGAGGTATTGCGTGGTGAGAGAAGTCTGTGTTGTAAGATCTTCAACTAGGTGCAAAGATCAACCCTACATTTGGGTGCACAGGGAGGGGAGGGAAGAATATATGGAAAGAGAGATTTGCAAGCTAATAGTGGAGATAGAACTATATGCTTTCATCTAATATATTATAAAGCGCAGTTCTGTGGACATAGCCCTAGGGAGAGGGTGAACCACGTACATCTTGTTGTTGTGTGTGATTGATGTTGTGTTATTCTAATATCTGATATACTGTCAATGCAATATTGTGTTAGATATGAGATATAGTTCGCGCAATAGGGTTAAGTTGGTAAAGAATAACTAGATCTATGTGTGAGTGTTGCTCTGGATCCACTTTTCATTTACTCTGGTTGTAGACACATGTTTCATGCAACCCCCTATCGCTACTTCAGGTGAGACTTCATCTTCTTCACAGGTGTTGCCGAAAGGGCCAATAGTTAGGGATTGTTGGTGCACTGTTAGAGTTGAAACTTGGGTCTGCTGCTGTTCCAACAAATGGTTCCATTGCCGGGACCAAGATCTTCTTGAGGGAATGTCAAGGTGGTTTCCATTGAAGACAAAGATTCATAAGTGGATAGAAGAACAAGAGAAGGACTTCAGTGAAGCACATAATAAGAACCCTAATCTTAGTACTGAATATTGGTTGGGAAAATATATCTTTACTGATATACACAAGATTTTGTTTGGAGGAATTCATCAGGAGCTATACGAGTGGCTAGCCAGATTAGCAGATACCCAGTTTGAAATTAGACTCAAACCACCTGTGGTTTGGATGTCGACGTTGATCAAGAAGGTCAAGAGAGTTGATAACAATATGTCAAGATCATCCGATCACTGGTTTGATAGTACCATTGGAGGGTAAATTACTAAGTTTGATATTTATAGAGTAGAATCATATAGCTAAGCAGAGAGATATTTATTTAAGGGGCCGAGAGGAAAATTTTTACACTTCTTGAAGTTGAATATCAAGATGCTATTGCATGAGAAGAACATCTTGAAGATACAGTAGTGGGTCATATTGAAAAGATAATATTCAAGAATTCAGATAGCTACAACGACACATAGGTCAGACACACACGTAGTGGGAGAGCATTCATAGAAGTTCCTTTGGTTAACTTGTTTGAGCAGAATCACAGACCACTAGCATAGGAAGAAGGGTTCTACAGTGGAGAAGAAGAAGAACTACTGAACGAGGAACATTCAGAGTCCGCTAGGGAAGAAGAGGGGAAGATTGAAGAACCTCATCGAGAAGAGTCAGAAACTTTAGGAACTACGCAGACTATTGAAGTAAGTACTATTACGCCTCCTGTTTCTTTAACAAAATTAATTAACCAGAGTAACCTAAGTTATCAGAGCACTCAGAGCACTGTTACCGACAGTTCAATACATACTCAGTCATGAAACCTAGGAAGATCTATGGCAGATGAGATGAGGTTACCCACGTTTAAGGGAGATGGATCTGAAGATCCTAATCAACATTGGTTCTTATGCGAAGCTATATGGAGTATTAAGAATGTCAGAGACAAAGCTATTAAGAGAGATCAGTTTAGTACTACCCTAAGAGACCACGCACTGAGTTGGTACTTGAAGTTCATCCAAGGAGTTACACAGCCAAAACCACTGAACGAGATCAAGAATGCGTTGATTGCATAATTCAAGAAACCCAAGTCAGAGTCATAGTGCATTACAGAGTTGAAACAAATCAAGCTGAAAGTAGCTAAACCTGTTTGGGAGTTTGATCATAGGTTTAAGACCTTGACGGGTCATTTGAGTTTTTATATTCCAGATGAACAAAATAAAGAGTGGTTCATTGTTGCCCTCTTACCACACATCAGAGTCTCTCTGATGCAATAGAAGATCGCTTAACAAGATGAGGTGTTGGATATCACCATGAAGCTAGAATCAACCCCTATGGGAGAGTCCAGCTCAGGTATGAGTCAACTAAATAGCTTACCACTACAGGTCGAAGATATGAAAAAGGATAAGGGAAAAGATAAAAGAGAAGATATTTGGTGTGTTAGATGCAAATCAGAGGGCCATGACAAGGAGCACTGTCCTCTATTTCACGAGTATTTGGCTTCAGGAGCTTCGAGCCCTTTGAAACAGGTTACTCTACCTTGGTGTGAGGTATGTATAAATAGACATCGCCCTAGAGAATGATATTACATGAAAAAATATGTCCAGACACCTACCAACCTTTACTGCACATTCTGTAAATCTGTGGGGCATGATGAGAAAGATTATAGGGATTATGACCTCTTGCATGAAATATCAAGAGACATATATATAATTCAAGGAAAATTACAACAAGAAGGAAATACTACGCAGTTTAATTCCCTAGGAAGACGAAACTTCAACCCTTGTGGTGGATTCAGAGGAAGAGGACGAGGAGGAGGCATGGGCCGAGGTCAAGGTCAAATCGTTTGTTATAATTGCACACAACTAGGTCACTTGGAAAGGGACTGTCAGAACCCTTGTACCACTTGCAGTTACTGCAACTCATTTGAACATGTCATAGAATATTGTCCTGCGCTGTTAGCCAAACTTCAGGAGAGTCGAGGAGGGAACCAACAAGTACAACTAAACTCAGCAGAACCTTGCACAGTTGATCCTAGAGTCACTGTTATCACTAGAAGAGGCGCTGCTACAGGAGAAGACAGGGTGACTCCAGGGAATATTATAGAAGAATCAAGAGTTAGAAGAGTTGCATAGAAGACACAGGAGTTTGATCCAAAGAAAGAGAAGCAAACATTTGAAGAGGCAAGAAAAGAGTTTGGAAGAGATCATGCTTCTTCATCGAAGGCACAACCAGAAGTGAGATAATGTGGAATGCCTCTAGCCTTTGATCAGTCTACTTCACCTAGAGAAGGGAAAGAGGTAAGAAGGCTTATGGAATTCTTATGTACTTGCATTCATTTGATTAAGGATGAAAAATCCATACAAGAACTACAAAATTTGATCAAACAATATGATATAGGAAGGGTAGATCCTCTACTGAATAAAGCAATACATCAACTATCTAGAAAGAGAAGGACAAATAAGGAACTACACCTTAATGCTCAAATTGGAGATTATGATATAGATTATGTGTTCCTCGACTTAGGGTTAGAAGTCAATGTTATGACGAAGTAGACCTGGGAACTGATGGGAAAACCTAATTTGATCTATTCCCCTATTAGGCTTAGGATGGCTAATCAATAGGAAGTAAGCCCCTTTGGAAGGTTGGAGCATGTCCCTGTGGACATCGATGGGGTAAGAACATTTGTGGACTTCGAGGTGGTTGAGATAGTTGATGATAACTGTCCTTATCCTGTGCTATTAGGAATTGATTGGGCTTTCAACAATTCCACTATTGTTGACTTAAAGAAAAGAAGAATGACATTTGAAGGTGATGGCCTTAGGGTCATTGCACCTCTAGATCCTGATGAAGGTCGAAGATACACAGAACCCATCAGAGAAGAATATCATGCTTATGAGCTAGAGAATATATATAAATTGACCGTGAGACAACATGATTACATTAACCCTACAACAGACGGGAATTTAAGCCGGCGAAGTGACAACACATGCTCATCGGAATCAAAAGAACCAATGGAGAATTGACAAAACAAAATGTATGCAGTTTCTGCATGGAGATGTGACAGACTGACTAGGGAAGTTCATTGGATTGGAACATAAGTAAGTAACTTGCCCACATTTGATGGTTTAAATCACTTAGAAACTTTCTTGTTGAAATTTGAAGAAGTTGTACCAGTACAACAAAGATTGTTGGCACTGGATGAGGCTTTGAAAGAAACTCCAACAAGATGGTGGGGGACACATAAAAGGAACATCACGGATTGGATGCAATGTATCACTTTGATGGCAGTGTGATTTTCAGAACAAGTCGAAGGATGCGAAGTTCGATACATAGGTCAAAGATGTTCGAAGGACCATGTGCGAGGTTGTGAGGAGGCCTAGAGCAACATTCCTTAAGAACAATGGGTGCATAAGTTCATCAACACTCTGGACACAACACCCATCAATTGGTATCTTCAAGAATAAATGTGCCTTACCACTTCATATTAGTACGGTATGAATCAGAATTTTGTAGCTACATTTTCATTTGAAAGTCAGTATCCCATGGTGGATCAAGCTCTACAATTTGTCAGATAGAAAGTCTTTGAGGAGGCACCTAGCCTCCCTGTGGAGCAAGAAGAGGATGAATGGATTGCACCTCTTCAGAAACTGCAAGGATGTTACAATATCAATGCTGATGAAGATGATGATCCTAGCAATGTGAACATCGCAGAAAAAGAAGGACAAGGAGACGTAGAAGGACCAGGAATTGAACTAACTTTCATTGGACAACCGATCAAAATCAAGAAAGTTAATATTGGAACAGAGAAAGCACCTAAGCTTGCTAATGTTGGAGATTACTGGGATGATGCCACCATTGATAAGATCAAAAAATTACTGCATGAATATCAAGACATGTTCCCAACCAAGTTCATTGATATGAAGGGAAAAAAGGGCCCATGGGAGAGATGAAGATCCCCTTGAAACCAGATGCAAGTCCAGTTAAGTAGAGACCCTACAGATTGAATCACAAGTACAAGTATAAAGTTAAGATTGAAATAGACAGAATGCTGGAAGCAGGAATCATAGAACCTGTGGAAGAGTCAGAATGGATTAGTCCTATGGTGGTACAAGATAAGAAGACAAGAGAGATCATGATCTGTGTAGATATCAGGAAGCTGAATGATTCTTGTTTGCATGACCCATTCCCTACACCTTTCACTGATGAAGTGTTAGATAATGTGGGAGGACAAGAAGTCTACTCCTTTATAGATGGATTTTCAGGTTATCACCAAATCATGATTGCTAAGGAAGATCACCATAAGACCACATTTGCAACAGAATGGGGATCCTACCAGTACACAATGATGCCTTTTGGACTAAAGAATGCACCAACCATCTTTAATAGGGTGGTGTTCGAAGAATTCAAGGAGTTTTTACATAAAGTTTTGGAAGCATATTTTGATGATTGGACTCTTTTTAGCTTATTACAAAATCATATTGAATGTTTAAGACTAATGTTGGATAAGTGCAGGAAATGTCAGATTTCCATGAATCTGAAGAAGTGCATCTTCTTTTCACCTTTTGGAGTGTTGCTGGGCCATATTGTGTGTAAGTAGGGGTTGCTGGTAGACCCATCCAATATTTCCATTATTGTTGATCTACCCCCCCTACCTCAGTTAGACAACTGCGCACTGCGTTGGGACACATTGGATACTACATGAAGTTCATTAAGGGATATGCACAAATTACAACACCCATGGATAATATTTTGAAGAAAGATTGTCAATTTCAATGGACAAAATAATGTCAACAGAGTTTCGACACACTGAAATAGAAAATGGTTACTACTCCTATTCTGGTTTTCCCAGATTGGAGAAAGGAATTTCACGTGCATGTCGATGCTTCATCTATTGCACTAGGAGCAGTGTTAGTACAACCAAGAGCAGGAGATATTGACCATCCATTAGCCTTTGCTAGCAAGAAGCTATCTACACGTGAGATAAACTACATTAACAATAAGAGAGAAGGTTTAGCCATGGTGTACGCGCTACAAAAGTTTTGACACTACTTGTTGGGAGGACATTTTAAGATGTTCACTGATCACTCTACGTTGAAATACCTAGTCAACAAGCCAGTGTTGGGGGGAAGAATATGCAGATGGTTACTTTTATTCGAGGAATATGATTTTGAGATTATGGTCAAGCCAGGGAGAATGAACAAGGGACCTGATCATTTGTCTAGGTTGGAGCATGGAGAGGAACGTACTAGTTTGGAGGATACACTACCATATGAACAGTTGTTGGCCATTAGAAAGGTTGATGATCACTTTTCCAAGATAGTCCAGTTCCTGTCAACAAGAATGACACCTAGTGAATATACAATCATCCAAAATAAACAACTGGTAGTGCGTGCTGCATATTTTTCACTTATAGCCGGACAACTATACAAAATGGGACCTGATGGGATCCTGAGGAGATGCGTTATGGAGTCAGAAAGACCACTGATTTTAGCATAAGCACATGAAGGCATTGCAGGAGGACACTATGCACAGAAAGCAACAACGTAGAAGGTTCTTAGAGCTGGCCTCTGGTGGCCTACTTTACATAAGGATGCCAAGGAATACTATAAAACCTGTGATGTATGCCAAAGAGTTGGGAAGCCTTCCTGAAGAGATGAGATGCCTTTAACACCGCAACTGACTTTGCAGGCATTTGAGAAATGGGCAATTGATTTCGTGGGACCTATAAACCCACCAGGGAAGCACACAAGAGCTAGATACATCATGACTGTGACATAGTATTTGACAAGATGGGCAGAAGAAAGAGCAGTTAAGGAATGTAGTGCAACTATAGCTAAACGATTTATATTTGAGGATATCATAACCAGGTTTGGATGCCTGAAGACCCTGATGAGCAATCAAGATAAACACTTTATTAATAAGACTATTGAATATTTGACTCAGGAATTTGAAGTCTACCATTAGAGGAGTACTCCTTACCATCCACAAGCGAATGGGACGGTTGAAGCTTTCAACAAGATCTTGGAGACAACGCTGATGAAGATTTGCAGTGTGAACATGGATGATTGGGATTTGAGAGTACCAACAGTGCTATGGGCCTATAGAACTACTTGCAAGAAGCTAACAATGCAGACTCCCTTTAAGTTGGTTTATGGTCTAGAAGCAGTTGTCCCTTTGGAATATTTGGTTCCTAGTATCAGAATTTCAACATTCACAGATATGGATGACACTAGCGCTGTTCAAGAGAGGCTTGCGCAGTTGGTAGAACTAGAAGAAAATCGATTTATTGCAAGATTCCATCACCAGGTACAGAAGGAACAAGAAAAGGCCTATCATGATAGGAACATCAAGAAGAAAGCCTTTAAGCAAGGAGATATGGTATTGGTATACGACAAAAAGTTCGTGAAGCATCCAGGGAAGTTCAAGACACATTGGCTTGGGCCATACAAGGTTGCTTATGTTACAGAAGGAGGAGCTGCGCAATTGAAGACTTTGAATGGAGAATGGAAGGAGGGTTTGGTGAATGGGAGCCGGTTGAAATTGTACTATGACAACCAGCTACCTCGCAACTCTCAGTAAAATCATGAGAAGAAGGGTCTAGGTACTAGGTGCAGTTGAAACTGGGTACCAGACACAAAAAAGAAAGTCTGCACAAAGAAGGGTGGGATAGAGCAGAAAGCATAGGCTACCTCACGCAGTCTGAAGACGAAGAAAAACAGAAGGTTCATACCTGAAGTGCCTCGGGACGAGTCACATGTGAGTGTTGGGGGCTTGTTGGCCCTTGGTTATGAAAATTTGTGAAGATTAAGGAAATAAGCGCTAAGTGAGAACTACGCGGAAGACAAGTTAACTAAAATTGGGTCGAAGTGGCCAAAAGAGAAGAAAATAAGGAGCAAAGTAAGAGAAAGCAAGCCGTTGGATGGGGAGATCGAGGAAGATAGATCAACAAGGAAGATGGATCGTGGAAAACTCAGCAAGAGGAAAAATCCACCAATGGATTCTTTGGATCACCTCGCAAGAAAGAAGGAAAGACAGGCTTGCAAAGCCCTGAAAACCTGGGTCAAGTTGACCTAGGGTTTTAAACATCTAGGGTTTTGGTATTTAGGGTTTTGACACCTAGGTTTCGGCCTAAGGTTGTCCGCGAGTCATTGTAATCTATAAATAAAGGTCAAGAGGACCTGGGATGGGTTCGATTATGTTATGATGTGTGATTGTTGTTATTGCTGAGAGAGAGGTATTGTGTGGTGAGAGAAGTCAATGTCATAAGATCTTCAGCTGGGTGTGAAGATAAACCCTGCAACTGGGTGTGCAGGGAGGGGACAAAAGAAGAGATAGAAAGAGAGATCTGCAAGCTAAGAGTGCAGATAGAACTGTATGCTTTCCTCTAATATATTATAAAGTGCAGTTTTGTGGATGTATCCCTAGGAACAGGGTGAACCACTTACATCTTGTTGTTGTGTGTGATTGATGTTGTGTTCTTCTGATCTCTGATATAATGTCAATGAAATATTGTGTTAGATTTGAGATATTTTTCACGCAGTAGGGTTATGTTGGTAAATAATAACTAGATCTATGTGTGAGTGTTGCCCTGAATCCACTTTGCATTTCCTCTGGTTGTAGACAAATGTGTCCTGCAACCTCCTATCGCTACTTCAGGTGAGACTTCATCTGCTTGATAGGTGTTACCGAAAGGACCAGTAGTTAGGGCTTGTTGGTGCACTGTTAGAGTTGAACCTTGGGTTTTCCCCTTTGCCAACAAGGCCTTTCATGCAAAAAAAATATGAAAGTTTCATAGGAGTTGCATATCCATATTATGGAGGTGCAATTTTCCATGATGACGTGTTTCTTAATTTTGGGTTTTCTATTGTCTTTCCATATCTAAGAAATTTTTAGAAAGAGCTATATACTATCATGCCAATGAATTGAAGGCATTCATTTGAAAAAAGCACCCATATATTTTATTAAATCAATTCAAAGTCATTATTAAAATGAACATAAATGTGGAACAATGGAAAGAGACAACAATAATCTCACACTGATTTTTTCACTATATAGGTTGAGTTAGAAATTTATTCAAAAATATCTAGATGAATAAGTAAAATTCCAAAAGAGGAATTAGTGTAGGTTAAATATGTATTTATCATATTGAAATATCGCTATAATAAACATGTGCATAAACCATATCAACATCCATAAATGGATCAAATCATTCTATAGAATCTTTTCTCACCAAAGTTTTGAACTAGTTTCTCCCTCAAGATTAAGAGTTGACAGGTTGGAAACTTATCATATAGTTTTGGAAATGGGAATGTCACAACCTTCCAAATATATGATTTCTAATAGGTAAATTAAAACTTCCACAAAAATTTCAAGATAAAACACAATTTCTTTTAATAGATCATGTACATTGTGACATTTAGTCTTCACTCTATGAAGAGGTAAACTTAAAGGGTACTAGGTAGCTATGCATTCAATTTGCAAATATTTGAATGCTAAGGAAATGATTTGTGCTCAACAATCCAGTTCATTCATTGGAGATTATCAAAATCTATGGAAGCATGCAAGACATGTGTACCCACATGCCAAGCCATCTAAAATAGACCCTCATCAACAATGCAAGTGGTGAATATTGGAATAGAAATAAGACATTGGAGACATGCTTAAAAGTATCAGATTAAAAATCCTTGGCATTCTTATTGGATAACTCTTCTAATGACTTTAACTTGAAAAGATGAGAATTAACAACCCTCATAGAACAACAAAGTTGATATAAATTTGAGTTAAATGGAAACAAAGTTGCTTATATAGAGAGCGATATTAGGGAATTTTTAAGACATTGTGTAGGCATTTCCATATAGAAATGAGTGTTGATAGTATTATGACCAGTAATGCATTCATTAAAATTTATCTTGGAATCTTGTTGAAATACTATGTTGTTGAGTAGGAGAATGTCGTATAAATCAATAATTTACCAGAGCATATAAGAAAAAAACAATCCTACAAAAGATATTTCTATAAAAATACATTTATATAAAAATACATTTCTATAAAAATATATTTCTATAGGGACCATACAATTTCATGTTTTAGTTAAAGTACATTTATAACATCAAGGGTTGAAACTTCATGCTCCTTTCTTAAGTCTTCCACCATTTTTTCACCACCTAGATATGAAGTTCCTTCTTAAGATTGGCGAGCATTGCCATTCAAGAAAAGAGAGGGTTCAGGAGTGAGAAAAAATGAAAAAAAAAGCCTCTACAAAATAAAAAAATTCAAGCAAATAAATGGTTATAGGAGAATTAAAATTAAATTACCTCATATGAATCAAGAAATTCATGCTTCTTCCATGCAACAACAATATGTATAACGGATGAGGCCATGTGTGAAATTGTCTCTGTCAATTTGTGTATGCATTTCATTGCACGTTGATAGTCATTTTGTGGGTTTCTAACATTTGAAGTGGTTCCTATTGGGATTTTTTGAATTTCAATAAATGGCAATGGAATTTTTGTTGTAGATTTTGACATCTTACTCTCTTTACAATAGTCTAAGTATGCTATATACTGAACAATGTCTTCTGCATCTGATTCTCTATTGTTGTTTTCTAACTATAAGTTAGTGTAAAGTTTCAACATACAATCAATGTGATAAATAAATTGAATATATAGCACAATGTACATTCAACCAAAAATCCATACACTTATTGCAACTTTGTCTTTTTTTCCTTGCAATCTTCCTTGACCAAAAACATATGGAACCTTCACATTATTTCTTGCTTTCTTTTCTCTTGTACTCTTTTCCAAAAAATATTTGAAACACACACTTTCCTTCAAATCTTCTCACTATTTTGATGTTAGATTGGAGTCAGTCCTCTCTTTTCCATTAACAACTATTTTGCTGCATGTATGAAATTTTTCATTATGTTCTTGTGATGTTTCCTAGAAATCTTCCCACCAACAGTCTTAAAAGAAATTTCCTTTTTCTATATGCCAATATCAACACTTCTTCGATATTGGTCTACAAAATTTGCTTTGCAAACATCCAAATTAGACCTGCATATTGTACCCAAGTTTGTGGCCCACCTTGCAACATATTGGCCAATGGGATCACCATATTTCAACACCTCAACCAAGAAATCCTTATTCCCTTTTTCTTTCTTTGGATTTCCTTTATGTACACCTATACCACTCTTGACTCAGTCTTCATCTTTTAACAACAACTGATATATTTTCAGAACTATAAATATTGGATGATCTTATTGCAACAAAATTTGTAGATGCAATGGTTTTATTTTGAGGCACATTGTTTGGAAAATATGTAACCAATGATTGTTCACTTGCATTAGGATTAACCGCTTTCTCCTTGGCCACAATAGGTGTGGCACTAGGTAGCTCACCGGTGACCAAAGAAACTAAAAACTTGATTTTCCTTTTTCCTCATGTTTATAAAGAATATTTCGTAGATCATGTGATATATCAGGCTTCTCATGACCACAAGAATTGTCTTCATGAACTACATGTGTTGAATCACTAATGTGTTGGCTTCTATGACTTAGTGACAATATGCCTTTACTTTCTCTTTGTTTTTTCTCATCTTTTTCTTTGAAATTTAGTTCTTCTCTATAAAATAAAACATATTTTTATCAAAATAATGTATGGAATACATCATTAAACAAAGTATATACTACTTTCATGAAATATGGTTAGAAGTGAAAAGTTAAATGGATTAGTTACTTATCTATTTGTCAAAAAAAGAGACAATAAATATTCAAGATTTTTTTGTCATGTGTTCTTTATGGAGACACTCATATTTTGTCATAGCTTCTACATTGTCATTGTCAATTTTGAAATTCAATCCCTTGTTCTTCATATCCTTATGTCCAATGCTTCACATAAACAATGTCAAGATAATTTTTTTTTGCATATATATATTCAAAAATCCATGAGACATAAAAAGAAATTAGATTAACATTCATTAATTATATTTATAACTAGAAGCCTAAACATTCACAAACGATGATTCCATGATGATTATGAAAAATAAATTACTATATACTACAAAGTACGATACTAAGAAAAAAACAAAAAAAGATAAATCAGAAAATAAGATTGTAGATATGATATGTTCTAACTATAGAAAGCTAGCAACAAACGTTTTGAATAATGAATCTAATACACGAAGATAGTAGATACATTACAACAACTAGCTAACCCATTCATTTAATTGGATTCCTAAAAACTTCAAACATTTGACATCAAACATTGGAGAAATTTTGGAGTCTATAAACTTCAAACTTTTGACAAATTGACATCAAACAATTTAGCGAAACTATTGGGATTTTTTTTTTATCTTCAATAGATGGAGAGGGACTTTCTGTTGTATACTTTTACATCTTACTCTCTTTACAATAGTCTAAGTATTCCATAGATTGAGCAATGTCTTCTGTAGCTAGTTCTCTATTATGTTTTCTACCTATAAGTCAATGTAGAGTTTCAACATACAATCAATGTGATAAATAAATCAAAATATATAACAAAAAACACATTCAACCAAAAATCAATACACTTATTGCAAACTTGTCTTTTTTCTCTTGCAACCTTCCTTGACCAAAAACGTATGGAACCTTCACATTACTTCTTTCTTTCCTCTTGTACTCTTTTCCCAAAAATATTTGAAGCACATACTTTCCTTCAAATATTCTCACTATTTGATGTTATAGTGGAGCTAATCCTCTATTTTCCATACACAATTATTTTTCTACATGTATGTCTGAAATTATTCATCAAAATTCCCATTTTGTTCGTGTAATATTTTATGGAAATATTCCCACCAACAGTCTTAAAATAATTTTCCATTTTCTGTATGAAAATATCATCACTTCTTCAATCTTGATCTACAAAATTTGATTTGCAAACATCCAAATTATACCTACATCTTACACCCAACTTTGTGGCCCACCTTGCAACATGTTGGCCAATGGGCTCATCATCTTTCGACACTTCAACCATGTAAGCCTTCCTCCCTTCTTATTTCTTTGGATTTCCTTTATGTACACCTATACCACTCTTGACTTAGTGATCTGTAAACAAGGGGATTATATCCCACTCACTTCACTAACACAGATCCTCTACAAAGTTCAAATTATTTTCTCTATATCAGTCTTGTACAAGGTGTTTTGCCTTCGGAAAGGCCACTAGGCCTCTATCCTTTGTTATATACAAGGATCTCAATTATTCTTTGTTATTATCTGTTCTCAAACTTTTTGTTGTCCTGTATGCCAATCATCTCTCTAATTTGAATTTAGGGGCTTCAATATGTATGTTTATTTGGATATGCAATGCTCCATCTCAAGAACCATTATCAATAGAAGAGGAAGCTCTTGTATATGCTACCTAGAACTTAGGATTCTTGTCAATCAAATGATGGAGCAGGTGTGTCCCCAAGTTTCCCTTTAATGCAATTAATTACATCTACCACTGGTCATCAACACTCCAGATGTGAGGAATATGAATACACACATTGTTACACTACATTTCCCTTAAAGCTTCCACAAGCAAACTAATCACCAGATCTACCAATTTTAATTCGGTGAGCTATAATAGTAGTAGAAGTGTTAATATGGTGCAACTGATGACCAAAGATTGAATTACATGGTAATATAAGTGTTTCTTTTCTACACATTTATCATGAGCATATAAAATGACCATATATATTGTAAGGAATGTTATCCCCAACTTTTAGGGATAACTAAGGAGGGGATGTCTTGAGGCCCTCAGGTTGCAGACATGGAGTACCAAGAGACAACTTGACCAACAATTTCCACTTGCACAAACATATACCTACCTCACCACCACAGTTCCAGGTTCATCATGAGGGTATCCACCACATCAAATGGTTTCCAAAAGACATTGGGTATTGCTCCATGAGGTACAATGTACTTGGAAATTATGTGCTTTGCCTTGTTTCACCTTGGTGGTTGACATTGTGCCCTATTAAGTGGGTCACCCTTAGGGATAGGTTTACTACTGGGAATTCCTCTTGATGAGTCACCGTTCCATTCCCAACCATACTTGTCACTTTCCACATTTCATCCCATCATCTCCTTACATTTTTGGATCTTCGGGTGTACTGAACTAAGAAGGGATTGTCCCTCATTTCATGGGAAGAAGGGGATGAAGGCCCAGAGGCTTGTAGCTGGAAAAAGATAAAATCCAATCATGAACCTTCTAGATGCTCACCCAGGGATCCCGAGGACAATGAAATGTCTCTCATAAGAAACTAAAGGGACCCGTAAATAAAAATAACTAATACAAAATGCCAACCAAGGAGGAGCAAGTGTGGGCATTGTTTTTCATGCTTAGGTAAAAGCCCCACACATTGTTTCCAACTTGGGGAAGCATGATGTGACTAGGTTAGAGTCAAGGTGGGCACTTCTTTTCATTCTTAGGTAGAAGCCCCACCTTGGCTTCAACCTAGAAACATCTTAAAAGAACAAAAGGTAATAAATGGGATTGGGAAAAGGTTGCATTGAAAATGAAGGTGCAATACACCCTCTACAAAGGCACCCATAAATGAGACACTACAATCCCTTGTATGTCATGAGCCCCATGCCCAAAAGTATTACCCCCATCTATGTCACTTCTTCCACATGACCTAGAGATAGGTCCACTTGGGAAACACTCCTAAATTTGAGGTACAATTCACCCAATAGGTCGCTTTGTTAACCCTCCCATACTTAAACTTGGAAAATTGCATAGGGTCTTTGAGCACTTGTTTATTTTGATGAGGTGGTTTGGATGTACACACTTAGATGGTTATTTTATTGATTTGATTTACTCATCATGATTCATTTGAATTGATATCCTTGGAGGGAATATTCATTGTCTTTGTAGGACCTAGTTGGTGGATAGTTTTGGAAGAACAAGCATAGCTTGGGCTTCCGTAGGGCTTGAATCACATAGGTTGGATACCATGGCCCACACATAGGAAAATGATGCTGGCCTTTGGAGGCCTGAGGAGATACCATGGAGGACATAACCCATCCCTTAGCCAGCCCAACAATTTTCTCTTGAGGCTAAAACGTCATTTTTGAGGATGTTGATGTCACCCTAGGGATAGGTTTGTAGTGTTGTTGTTGTTTTTGCTTAACACTTAGCATATTTGGATGGAAAAGAGTATCTTGAAGACCCTATAACTTGAGAGGGAGGCCTTTGGAGGCCCAACGTTTCATCTCCAAGCTCAAGGATTTGCTAAAGGTGCAAAAATGTTTCCCTAAAGGGGTGACGCCATGGATCTTTTTGGTTTCTTATGTGCATTTTAGGGTTAAATTTGAATTTATATAGGGTTGTTTTCCCCTTAATTTGTAGTTTACCCTAAAATTATTTGGACAAACACTTGTAGTATGATTTGTATAAATATAGATCATTTCATTTCATTTTTATCATAATTCTCTCACTTGAGAGAAGACATTCTTTACTAGAATTTGCACCCTACTTGGGAATTTTTACATATCTCTCTTGTCACTTTCTCTTGTAATGGTTTTGATTTGGATATTGGATGGATGGATGATGCACTATATCTAGTGGAGGACTATTTATTGCTTTGTGGTGGATTGTTTTGGTTAAAAGAAGGTTTATCTTGTTAATGCTTGGACTAGGTAAGGAATCTTTGTTGCTATTGCTTCTTTTCTTGGTTTCAAGGTTAATTTGCTTAAATTTTTGGGGATTATAAGTGCATACAACCCCACCAAATTCATTATATTTTTCTTGAAATACTTTGTTGCATAAGGAATTCATAGGAGGAGTAAAAGGGTTTACACCCTTCTAGGGTTTTTCCTAGCTAGCTTAGCTTACATTGGGGAGTAAAATGGCTCACACCCCCAAGGCAGTAGCTCAACTAGCTCTTTAATTTTTGAGACTCCACAACCCAATAGTTAAAGGAACTATTCTTCTTGAATTGGAGAAACAAAATCATTACATTGGGATACGTGAAAACACGAGATATTGTAATTGTCTGAGTTGGAAACATTTCCTTATGCTTTAAGCTTGCTTGAGCCACTAGGGAATTTTGATTGGTCAAGGATATCTTGATGATTTTAAAAAATTAGTCTACAACCATTAGGGTTGCTGCAAACTCTCTTTTTCAAGCTTAATTTCTCACTCTTTTACCGCTGAAAATAGTTGGCAAGTTGCTATTGTTTATCTACTTGATATTGGATATTGTTAGGAAAGTTGTTGGATAGTTTCTTGGGGTAAAAGTTGATGCTGTAAAAAATCTTTGATACAACCATTTGGATCTCTAAAAAATATTTGAAAACATCCTTTTGCATCCCTGATTCTCCATCGAAACTTGTGTTAAAGTATTGGAAAGTTATCTATTGGTTCAATGCTTAATTATCCAATAATTACTTGATGGTTTTGATGGTTATTTCTGCGGTAAATGATTGATTCCATTGCTGATATACATTTATTTTCTGCTGTAATTTAGGACAGAAAGCTTCACTTGCTTGTCCCTCTGACATTTAGGCTTGTATCTTGGTTATTTGTCTTGTCTCGGGCATGTGTAACACTCTAGTGCAGGTACCTAAGGCTTTGGAAACCATCCTCCATACTCAAGACTCATTATTAAGCCTTTTTTCATTTAGTATCTTGACCTATAAGGAATTCACTTCCATACTCCCACTTTCAACTTCATTTCCCCTTAGGGTCACTCGAGACTCCTCCTTGTGTTGGATTATTCCTTCACAAAATCAAGGGAGGGTTTATGTGAGGTGAAAATGGGTAAATATCCCACCATTATCACCATCTAATGGATTGGGTCAGGATTTTCCCAACCTACAATTTGTACGATAACATTTTGGCGTTGTTGTCGGGGAGGATTTTGAATCCTCTTCTGATCCCCAACAACACTTTGGAAAGCTATCCCAAAGCCTTTCCCTAGATTTCCTTATGACTCCACTTAAATAAATTACCCTTTCCTTTTCCATTTCTTGATGGGTTAGAACTCATCCGACGACTCCACTTATGGAAAGTTTTCTTTCCCTTCCCTCTATTTTTTATGAATATTACGTTCATCTGGAAACTCCATTGAAGCGACATCCCATATATTGGAACCATGGAATCACATGATTTACCATGGGCCTTCCACAAGGTATAACCTTCTATTGATGTTCAAAATATCCTTGGATATCTGAACCTTTTCCCTGTAGGATGGAGGGAAAATTGACCTAAATTTGATGGTGACCCAACTCTAGCAGTCACCCATGTTGTGAACTATATGAGGTATGCTTCAAGTATAAATATAATGCATGAGGATGTAATAATGATTTTTTTTTTATCTTCTTTGGACTCGAGTCAAAGGAAGTGGCTTGGAGACTCGTGTGATCTGAAAAGTATTTGGTCTTCTACAAAGCTTGCTGAATAATTCTTAGGTATTGGGGGCCAACTACCCAGGATTTGCAGACTATCCTCCAAGAGATCAAAGATGCCCTTTACAAATAAGGTTTTTCGGTGGATGATGAAACAACAACTGAAGAGTGTGAAGTTGAAGAAGAGTATCATCCACCACCTATAGAAGAGGTGCTTGAAGAACATATCCATGATTTTTTTTTTCAAGAAGATCTTGATGATGAAGAACTTGATGTGACATCGGTGTCCATTTTATCACTTGATGAAGGTGAATTTGTCCATCCTTTCCTTCCTCCTACACATGAAGATAAAAAAATAATATTTGGCTCCAATGATACATATGACTCGTAGAAGACCCATCTGACGTGGTTGATCAATATATTGATGATTTCATAATGTTGGGAAGCGTAGATGAGACATGGTTTGTTTCACTTTTGATAAAGATCCCATTTATGATGTTGAAGGTAGTTCTCAAACAAAAGGGGTTGATTTTTCATATTCAGAAGAATGGTATTCATGCACATATGATTCAGATGCTTGGCATCCTGGTAATGATGATCACATATTTTTTCCAGGATGATTCGTCGCAACATACTCATGGATATTTCCAACCAACTTCATGCTCAGATCTTGATGGATACTAGGTCATGGCCAGCATAGAGAAGTCAAAAGATTACCCTACAAGGTGAAATTATTTTCATCTTGAAGTGTTTTACATTGATTTGCGGATGAAGAGGAAACATCTTTCTTTCTCTAGACATGAGATGGTCCCTTACCTATTTTATTCTTCTCTAAGGAATCATCTGTATTTATTGGGATCTGTCATCTCTTCTCAGTCTTCGGGAAGTAGTGATGTGATAAATAAGGATGAAAATGAGTCATGTTCTTTACAGGGTAGCCCTCTTCAGTGATGGATTGATAAATCTTGTGGTCATTCTCTCTAGCAAGATTTCCTCCCTCCCACCCATATCCATGAGTTTCATTCCATAATTTATTATCTTTGTATTTATGCTCATGGTTATTTTGTGCTCAAATTATCCTTGTTGTATTGCATGATTAAGCACAGGGGGAGATTGATCCGGATTATTTTCGGTACAAAATGAGAGTAGATATATAATAAAGAAATGTACATAGATATTGTTGAAATAATGTAACTGCGAAGAGCATTCTTATTATTATTTTATTATTGGATTAAATCCCCATTGC
>ML785271.1:914827-945824 GCA_009831015.1 Picea engelmannii
TATTAGTGAAATCCGGAACTGCTTGGCCCCTCTCTTGTTGCAGTGTGGTCCATCTCATGTACTGGTCCTCATAGTTGCAAACAGGGTAATACTGTTCCTTTACCGCATCCACAAAAAAATCCCAAGTGGGCTCGGCCCCATATATTCCAGACTCCTCTGTGGAACTTTTCTCCCAGTAAGTTTCCCACCAATGTTTGACATGGGGGAGAGATTTAAGGAGTACGAAGGTGATCTTTTCCATATTGGAAAAATTCTGAACAAAGAAATAACCTTCTAACAGATTTAACCATTTGTCTAGGGTATCCACATCTATCTGACCTTCAAATACGGGAATATCAAAATTAAGTTGTACCTTGAAAGGAGAGGTTCTTAAAAAGTGGTTGTTTGATGAATATGTGTCTGTTTCTATCGACAGACGTTGAAGGTTGTGGGAAAAATTCTCCATCATTTCGTCCCTCTGTTGCGTGAGAGCTTGCTCAAGCAACAGATTGATAGAATCGTCTGCTCCATTGTTTTTATTTTCTTCCACGATGGAGGGTTTCTTGGGTCTGCGAGAGTGATTATATTCAAGAGAGACAAGCTTGAGACCCAACTTTCTATAGTTAGACCTTGTCGGGGACATGCTCTGAAAAAAAAGATCAAGAGCAGCATGCTCTGATATCACTGATCCATATTATTTTTGGCATGAAATGAGAGCGGAGATATAATAAATCAATGTACAGAGATATATAGAATATCAAATAATATAACATAAATGTATCAGATATGCAACCATAAACACAAAGATACAATAATACACAATTTTCTATTAATGAGCGAAAATGTACAAAGACTGTAAAAATACAGAGTGAAAGACTCGTTAGAATGGTGGCAGCTTATCTCTGAGAAGATATGTGTCCGCTAATCGCATTCACAAGAAGATGATTTTACAATGAGGCTCCAAAGGCCTTTTTATCATAAATAAAATCCAAAACCCTAACCCCAGAAGATGAAAAGCCAACAGTTTTGTGGACCCTGTTTTGGGTAGTTTGGTGTATCAACTTCCCCGGGGCATAACTTTGGCATACGATCTCCGTTTGGGGCGCACAATAGCTCGTTGGAAAGGTATTGTCGAGGATATTAATTTAGGGGACTCAATTATTCCTTCAAATATCATTGAAAATATCGATCCTGAAAAACCTTCATTTAGGCCCTCAAAATGGCCCGTGATGTTAAAACTGCTAAAAATAGTAAATTGTCAAAATTGCCAGAAAACTATTTTGAGCGAGTTGGAAAAGGTGGGTGGACATTGATATCCATCTGGATCAGAGATACCTTGATGAAATGGTCAATATATGATTACACTGGTTGTGTGACTTCACCTGACATCACCCATAACCTGATCTTCAGGGCCCCAGGGCCCCACATAAGTAGGTAGGTCATTTTTATATCCTGCATTTGCATATTGATTGCTCATGATAGTTTAGTTGCATTTCATTTTTATCTACTTGCATATTGATTTCATCACATTACATGTTTATTTTACAAATTTTTGAAAAAAATTGCAAAACATTTCTTTTCTTGTTGCTATCTTTTCATTTTTGGATTTTAATATATATGGGTGAAGGGTGATAGAACCACCCTGGATTTTATAGTTTTGTGTGTCAGTGTAGGAACAATTCCACTAGGATATGTTGTGGTTCCCATGCACTCTACAACGAGTACATGTCCCCAAGTAGGAGCCAGATGTTATCCCCAACTTTTAGGGATAACTAAGGAGATGATGTCTCGAGTCCCTCAGGTTGCAGACATGGAGTACCAAGAGATAACTTGACCAACAATGTCCACTTGCACATAAAAATACCCACCTCACCACCACAGTTCCAGGTTCATCATGAGGGTATCCACCACATCAGTTGACTTACAGAAGACATTGGGTCTTGATCCATGAGGTACAAGATATGTATTATGGTGAGTGTCATTTCAATATTTGAGGCATTTGAGTTTGTTGCATTGTAAACTGCTTTTGATTAATGTAATTTCTTCTTGGAAAATATGCTATTTTCCTTGTTTCACCTTGGTGGTTGACATTGCACCCTAGTAAGTGTGTCACCCTTAGGGATAGGTTTTGTACCGGGAGGTCCTCTTGACGAGTCATCGTGCCATTCCTGACCATACTTGTCACTTTCCACACTTCATCACATCATATCCTTACCTTTTGGGATATTTGTGTGTACTGATCCAAGAAGGGATTGTCCCTCATTTCATGGGAAGAAGGGGTTGAAGGCCCAGAGGCTTGTAGCTGGAAAAATATAAAAAACAATCATAAACCTTCTATATGATCTCCAAGGGATCCCGAGGACAATGAAATGTCTATCATAAGAAACTGATGGGACCCATAAAAAATAGTAACTAATACAAAATTCCAACCAAGGAGGATCATGTGTGGGCACTATTTTTCATGCTTAGGTAGAATCCCCACACATTGTTTCCAACTTGGGGAAGCATGATGTGAATAGGGTAGAGTCAATGTGGGTATTATTTTTCATGCTTTGGTAGAAGCCCCACCTTGGCTTCAACCTGTAAACATCTTAAAAGATAAAAAGACAATAAATGGGCTTGGAAAAAGGTTGCATTGAAAATGAAGGCGCAACACACCCTATACAAAGGAACCCATAAATGAGACACTACGATCCCTTGTATATCATGAAACTTATGCCCAAAATTATTCACCCCATCCATGACACTTCATCCACATGACCTAGAGAGAGTTCCAATTGGGAAACACTCCTAAATTTGAGGTATGATTCACCCAATAAGTCACTTTGTCAACCCTCCCATACTTAAACTTGGAAAATTGCATAGGATATTTGACCACTTGTTTATTTTGATGAGGTGGTTTGGATGTACATTCTTAGATGGTTCTTTTATTAATTTTATTTATTCATCATGATGCATTTGACTTGAGATCCTTGGAGTGTGTAGTCATTGTCTTTGCAGGACCTAGTTGGTGGACGATTTTGGAAGAAAAAGCCTAGCTTGGGCTTCCTTGGGGCTTGAATCCCATAGTTTGGATACCATGAACCGCACACTAGATGACTATACTAGCCTTTCGAGGCTTGATGAGATACCATGGAGGACATAACCTAACCATTAACCAACCCAATGATTTTTTCTTGAGGCTAAAACGCCACTTTTGAAGAGGTTGACATCACCCTGGGGATAGGTTTGTGGTGGTGGTGCTGTTGCTACTTGAGACTTGTAATATTTGTATGGAAAGGAGTATCTTTAAGACCCTAGCACTTGAGAGGGAGGCCTTTTGAGGCCCAACATTTCATCTCCGAGCTCAACAATTTTCTAAAGGTGCCAAACCATTTCCCTAAAGGGGTGACTTCATGCTTCTTTTGGGTTTCTTATTGCATTTTAGGGTAAAATTTGAATTTATATTGTAAAGGGGAAAAGTAAGGGTTTTTGTCCCCTTACTTTCATCCTAAAATTAAGTGGACAAACACTTGTAGTAGGATTTGTATAAATAGAGACCATTTCATTTCATTTCATTTTTATCACAATTCTCTCACTTGAGAGAAGACATTCTTGGCTGAAACTTGCACCCTACTTGGGAGTTTTTAAATATATGTCTTGTCACTTGCTCTTGTAATGGTTTTTATTTTTATATTGAATGGATGGATGATGCGCTATCTCTAGTGGAGGAATATTTCTTTCTTTGTGGTGGATTTTCTTGGTTAAAAGGAGATTTATCTTGTTAATTCTTGGACTAGGTAAGGAATATTTGTTTGTATTGCTTCTATTCTTGGTTTCAAGGTTAATTTGCTTAAAATTTTGGGGAGTATAAGTGCATACAACCCCACTAAGTCCATTATATTTGTCTTGAAATACTTTGTTGCATAAGGAATTTGTAAGAGGAGTAAAAGTGTTTACACCCTCCCGGGGTTTTTCCCAGCTAGCTTAGCTTGCCTTGGGGAGTAAAATGGATCACACCCCCAAAAAAGTAGCTCAACTAGATATTTATTTTTTGAGAGTCCACAACCCAATAGTCAAAGGCACTAATATTCTTGCATTGGAGAAAAAAAATCATTGCATTGGGAGATGTGAAAACACAAGATATTGTAATTGTATGAGTTGGAAACTTTTCCTTATGCTTTAAGATTGTTTGAGCCACTAGGGAGTTTTTATTGGTCAAGGATATATTTCTTCTGTTACAAACTTATGCTACAACCATTAGGGCTGCTGCAAACTCTCTTTTTCAAGCTTAATTTCTCACTCTTTTACAACTGGAAATAGTTGGCAAGTTGTTATTGTTTATCTACTTGATATTGGATATTGTTGGATAAGTTGTTGGATAGTTTCTTGGGATAAAAATTTATGCTATAGAAAAAATTTTCTACAACCATTTGGCTGCTCTAAAAAATCTCTGAAAACATATTTTTGCAGCACTGATTCTCTATCAAAAGTTGTGTTAAAGTATTGGAAAGTTATCTATTAGTTCAATGCTTAATTATCCAACAATTACTTGATAGTTTTGATGGTTATTTATGCATTAAATGATTGATTCCATTCCTAAATTACTGCTGTAATTTAGGAAATAAATCTTCACTTGCTTGTCCCATTGAAATTTAGGCTTGTATCTTGGTTATTTGTCTTGTCTTGGGAATGTGTAACACTCTGGTGCATGTACCCAAGGCTTTGGAAACCATCCTCCATCCTCAAGACTCTTTATCAATCCTTTTTTCATTTAGTATCTTGACCTATAGGGTCAGGGTCTTCACTTCCATACTCTCACTTTTGACTTCATTTCCCCTTAGGGTCACTCGAGACTCCCCATTGTGTTGTATTCTTCCTTCACATAAGCGAGGGGGGGTTCATCTTAGGTGATAGTGGGTAAAATCTCCCACCCTTATCGCAATATAGTGGATTGGGTCAGGATTTTACTGATCTACAGTTTGTGTGATAACAAGGACTACTACTAAATATATCCAAGATAACAGGTATAGAACACTTCTCTTGTTTTTTCTTGAAATTCCAAGCTGGTACACAATACTATACTAGAAATAAAATATCAATTAGTATCACTAAAATTGTTTCCCATAGAACCGTGTTTTTCAAATGATCATGTTCTTCACTCTACCCGATTTCTTGACATTTCTCTAATTTAGTTAAGGTCCGATCCTTGTACCATATCCATTTCAGAGAATTAACATATCCAAGTAGTGCATGGAGAGTGCACAACAAAGAAAGTATATAGAGAAATCAACCAAAAATTAATAGTAAGTCAAACATATAGTGAGTTTAGAAAAAAATAAATCGACCAACAAAGTGGGTCACTTAGAAAAAGGACAAATGACCAAGAAATTCACTGAGTCGACCAAGAAACAATTAAATCAACTAGAAGTGGAAATTCGATTGATGGATGTAAGGAATCAAATAAGATGAATAATTGGGCACCCAATAGAGATGCGTATGGTTCCTATGGTCATGTACGACCTGTGGGAAAGCAACAGACACCCCAAGAAATAAAATTCAATTGAGCAAGAGGTAACGAAGTCGACCAACTGAGGGAGACACCCATATAATTAATTAACAGTATGGCAATGAGAAAACACTCCAACAAGATAATAACACACCTAAGGAGAGTTCAATCAATCAATGAGGGAGCTCAATTGACCAAGTAGATGAATTGGTTTAACCCAGGAAAAGAAAATAAACTTTAGAAACCATGGGAAATCAAGGAGAACATTGGGTCTTCTCTAACAATCAATAAATTTGGAAGAGGCAAATTATAAATCCTCTACAATAATGCAACTCTATTTATACAACCATTCATCCACTTTGAGAGATCAAATGTATGGACAGATTATACTATCTTTTAGATTTGATTAGTGAGAATAATTCACACAATGGTGCTGATCATCTATCCATTCCTGTGCAAATTCCATGACTCACAAACCATAATTTTTATACTAGCGTACAAAGGAATCCTCGCTTTCTTAAAGGGATTCATTGTTCCTATTTGGAATTCAACCTCCCATCTATTTTGATCAATTTGAAACGATGGACATCCATGAACACGTTGAATCACTCATAATAAGAGTTATAATGTACAATTAATCTAACATACCAACCAATATATTAAGTTACATGGAAAATGGTACTATGTATATCAATTATCAAGAAACTGCACATCAACTAAAAAATGAATCAAGCAACAGGGTATGAGCATACAACTGAAAATTCATATAGAAATTTAAACACATCATAAGAAAAATATTTTACCTTGGAAACTCAAATGGGAAAACCAACTTCAAATGGGGCTCAGTTTCTTCATTTCAACAATCTCTGGTACAAATCTTTCATGGCTTTCTCTGCCTCTTCCTCTCTTAGCAAAAATACCCATTGAGAATGAGATTGACAGAGTAAATAGGGAGAGATGGAGGGTAGGGGGAAGGGCAAATTCCATGCTCCTTCACTTCCCATTCCTCATCCTCCTGACCTATTCAATTTTATTATTACATTTATGATCCAGAAGGATCCAAAACACTCAAAGAAATCTAGGAGGATCCAAAAATGCTCAAAAAATGATCTTCTCAAATGATAATGAAAATGAAAATGAATTCATTACATAGAGATCGAAGATATGTTTCCAATGGTGTGTGAATCACCTCAAACGAATGTTGTATGATAAATTTATGTCCGTTTGAATTTTTCAAGAAAACAGGTCAGAAGGAAAAATTAGGGTGCCACATGGTAGACCCACAAACTGTCATGTGGACCATCTGTACAACTGGCAGGGCACATGATTAAATCAAAATGGCATCAACATGCTGACATGGCAACATGAGAGGCTCCCACATGTCACTCAGATTTGGAATTTTTAGGGTCCAATTGGACGTATCTAGAAGTGACACGTGGTAGGCCGTATGGGTGACATGGAATCCTATTCGACATGTAGTATGGAAATAAGTTTTTGCAATTTTTATAAAGTTTTGAGGAAAAATCCTAAGTATAGGAACAATGCGCAGAAGGAGGAAAGTGCACAAAAGTAAGACAACGCGAAACACGAAGAATAAATCTTGAAGAATAAAACTCGAAGAATAAAGCTACAAGAATAAAGCAATGAGGTAAAATCATAACAGGAAAATGACAACTTGACATCCTAGAAATAGAAGAACAAAAAAAAAGATACATGAAGGCTAAAAAGAAGAAGAAAGGCATCGAACAAACAATTAACTGAGCTGGCCATGCATTGTAATGGGATATTTTTTAGATGAATAGATTAGGGTTTTTAGCTCTAGATTTTGATATAAATATGTAACGGGTTGGGATATTGGGGGTTCAGGTCAATTGGTTGGTTCAAATAGGTATTATCGTAAATTTTTATTATGATATATTATTTTATGATCCAGGTGGATATTGGTGGTCACCCACCCGTTCCAACTGGCTCAAAAAAGTCTTCTGATAGTTTACTATTTTTAGTAGTTTTTTGGTTCCTAAACTTCTGGGGCCATTTTGAGGACCTAAATGAAGGGTTTTTGGGATAGAGCACCCAAATGATGGCTAAATGATTTTTTTGAGCCCCCAAAACGAATCTGCTCAATGATACCTTACAAATGAGCAATCGTGTGCCCCAAACAGAGATCATATGCCAAAGTTACGCCCCCGGGAAGTTGACACACCAAACTACCCAAAACGGGGTCCACAAAATGTCGTCTTTTCATCTTCTGGTGTTAGTGTTTTTTATTTTATTTATGTTAAAAATTCCCTTAGAGCCTGATTGTAATAATCATCTTCTTGCGAATGTGATTAGCCATTACATCTCTTCTTAGAGATAAGTTTCCACCATTCTAGCGAGTCTTTCACTGTATATTTTTACACTCTTGTACATTTCGCTCATTAATAGAAATTGTGTATTAATGTATCTCTGTGTTTTATGGTTATATATCTGATAAATCTCTATTATATTATTGGATATATGATATATCTTTGTACATTTATTTATTATATCTAAGCTCTCATTTCATGCTGAAAATGATCTGGATCATTGGTATCAGAGCATGCTTCTCTTGATCATTTTTTTCAATGCATGTCCCCAACGAGGTATGAGTATAGAAAGTTGGGTCTTGAGCTTGTCTCGCTTGAGGAAAATCGCTCTTGCATTCCCAATAAACCCTCCATGGAAGAAGAAAATAAAAATGACATAGCAAATGATTATATTAATCTATTTCTTGAGCAATCTCTCTTGTGACAGAGGGATGAAATGATGGATAATTTTGCCCACATCCTTCAATGCTTGCCAATAACAACTGGTGCATCTTCCTAAAGAGACCACTTTGGAGGCACCTCACATTTCAAGCTACAAGTTAATTTTTATATTCCCGTATTTGAAGGACAAATAAATGCAAATGCCCTAGAAAAATGGTTAAATCTACTAAAAGGTTATTTCTCTATTCACAATTTTTTTGACAGGGAAACGATCACCTTTGCACTCCTTAAATATCTCCCCCATTTAAAACATTGGTGGGAAACTTACTAGGATAAAAGTTCCACATAGGATTCTGGAATATATGGGGCCAATCCCACTTGGGATTTTTTTGTGGATGCGGTTAAGGAAAAATATTACCCTGTTGGTAACTATGATGACCAATACATGAGATGGACCATGTTGCGTTAAGAGAGGGGCCAAGCAGTGTCAGAGTTCACCAAAACCTTTCATACCTTACGCACCAAGATGGGTATCAAAGATTCTGAGCGGCATTTGGTTCTGAAATATCATGGGGATCTACACAGGTACATCCAAATTGAAATGGAGTTTCTGGACATCTCATCGCTAGGAGTTGCCTATCGATATGCTGTCAAAATCGAGTAGAAGTTTAGGCACCAGAAAAAACGAGAGTTCATGTCTACAAATCCTCAACAAAAAAAGTATGATAAAGATGACCCTCACAAATAGCCTCCCGAAAACCATTCCAAGCCATGGGAAAAGAAGGGTCACGAGAAGATGAAGAAGGATACTAGAAATTGGTGTGATTTCCACAAAATCCCCTGGCACAACACCAATGAATGCCGCTCAAAACAATCATTGGTGGCCGAGATCAATGACAAGGGGCTGGACCCTGATTCAAAATATGATTCAGAAAATAATGGTAGAAGACAAATCATCGATGTAAACCCCACTGCTACTGTCACGACCGCAACAATTCAACCAGAAGAACCAACAGATCATGAGGAGGGGGACCATATCTTTCATTCACATATGTGGGTGGAGGGGAACCCATTGCAATTTATTGTTGATAATGGAAGCCAAAAGAATCCCCACTGTTGGCATAGGGGTAGTCCCAGGGTTCAATGCTTCAACATTGCACCAACAAAACCCTAACTACCGAACCTTTCAGAAACAACTGCGAAGTAGATGAAGTCTCACTCGAGGTAGAGGCAAGGGGGGTTGCAGGAATCAAGTGTCTACAACCTAGATGGGACACAAATCTGTGATTAAAACACTTACCACAACACTTAGCCAACAATATGCATTAATTTATGATTCTTATTCACATCACAGATTAACCCTTATTAGAGATCAGTGCAACAGTAATCAAGATTAAGCACATCTAATCATTTAGCACATAGAATTAGAGAAGATATAGCATTTATTCATATATAAATCACTAAGCATCAATGGATCTACCTATCACACATCAAGAACAATGCACTAAGAAAATATATACATAAAAATCATGAACAACATTCCACAAAGTACAACAACATAGGATATACGTGGTTCACCCCAGTGTGGGGCTATGTCCACCAACGTCTTCTTCTTCTTTATTATTCTTCAAGCTTCTTATATCCCTCCTCCTATGCACAAAGCCATAGAGCCAACTCCACCAAGGGACATGAGATTTGCGCACACCTCGCCAGATCCTCCTTCCGTGAATCAGGTCAGGGCATAAAGCCTTACACAGTCTGTGCATGAAGTCTCTTACAACACTCTTTGCATGAAGCCATTAGTCATGCACTAAGCCAATGACCTCTCTAATCCAATTACCCCCTTTATTACATCGCCTAAATACTTATTTATACATTACAAAAAGGCCTAAGTATGGGTAAACCCATGGGCCGACATCCCATACCTGTTACATAAACCCTAAGAGCCCAAAAAGCTCACAAAATGGGTGAGATCCCATGATCTTCGCTTCGCCTGGGTGCTCCGTCTTCGACCAGCCTGTCAAAGTCCCAAAAATGGTAAAAAACGACCAACGTTTCCTCAAAACTTGGTCGAGGGCCAAGGGGCCCCCAACACTCACCCGTGACTCGTCCCAAGTCACTCTAATCTGGGTAATACCACTTTGAATGCCTCGAGCTTAGATCAAGCTGCCTCGAATTACTGCTTCTTCATAGCCTCCTGCTCGATGAACTCCTGAATTACTTGCTCGGTGATAGGCCCTTCCAGGTTTCGTTCCACTGTTGCGACCACCTGTTCCAACTGTGAGCCTTTTCCCTCGATGTCTTCAAAAAGTGTGCAGGCTTCATCCTGCACCGACTAGAGTCTCTGTGTCACCTCCATAACTCTTCTCTGAATGGTAGTGATCTGCCGCTGCTCGTGCGACCTCTTCATCTTCTCCACTACAGTAATAAATTTCATTTGCACTTGCACAATTGACGTCTGTTTCTTCACCTCCTGGAGTTGTGCCTCTAATGTTCTCAGCTCCGGGTTTTCTGCAAGGTGCTCATACGTCTGCGCACTTCGGTCACTTAGTTGCTTACATTATGAGGCCAACACCCTAATTCTTTCTACCGTGCTCCTGACAGTTTCTTCCCTATGATATCACATTTCTTGCGGAGTGCTCGACACTTTTTGAAGTTCTAACTCTATTACTCTTGCTTGAAGCTGCTAAATGGCTTAAACGAGCTTCCCCACTTGCATCTCGATGGACTCTGGCTCCTCCTATTCCAATCCCAACACAGAGTGAAGTTCTCTAGTTACTGCCTCTCTGACCACAGTCTTCTTTGCAAGAAGATGGTCTTTTTATTTCTGCATCTTCTCTTTGTCCCCTTCAAACTTGACCCTAAGGTCATCTTTCTCTTGCTACGCAACTCAAATTTTCTCTAAGGCCACCTCCTTTTCTTGCTTCAAGGCCTTTATGGCCTGCTCCTTTTCTTATTGGACTCGATGAAGTCAAGTCTCTGTTGCATCTGCTAATTTGCGTAATTGGGTGGGCTCATACCCCAATTCTACACTCTCTGTTGAAGATGGCATAGTAAACATTGCATGGCTTGACTGCATAGTTTGCTGGATGTCTTTCAGTTCTTTCTCGATTCTGTAATACAGTGTTTCTTGCTTCGCTTCATGTCTCTACAGGATATCCTATGAGGTGTCTTCTATAGCTGTGATGATGAGCTGGATATCATCCACTATGAGCACATTCTGCGACTGAGGCTTATTGGCTCGAGTCTTCTTCCGCGCTGAGGGTTTCTGTGGAGAAACCTTCCTTTTCTTTGACGTCTTACCCTTTGTAAGGGGATCCTTTGGAGGTGTCACTTCTCCCTTTTCTTTCTTGTCTTTTTCCCCTTCCTCCTCTTGGTTTACTTCGTCACCTCCTCCTCCTGCACGTGAGTCAGGCGCATTTTACTCCGATGCATTGTCCTTCTCCTCACTATCTATGTCCTGTACTTCCTCCTTTTTCTTCTTTTTCTTTGCGTTGCTCTGTCCATCATACTCAGTTCGGTTGACCAAAGGACTTTTGATGATGTCAGTGTCGGAGAGTTTTGCATCCTTGACTGGTACAAGGAATTCGACTGGCCATTCCTTGGTTATCTCCTCCATGTATTCATTAGTCAATTTATAGTAAGAATGCAACTCCTCCTTAATTTCGTCCCTGTACGCAGTGATGTAGATGAAGTGTTGGTCTGCGTGGAACTTCAATAGTTTCTTGTATGAATGCAAGGTGTTCAGGGTCATTTGGGGGAATGATTCAATGGCGCGCTTGAGATGTAGGTAGTAAGCGCGGAACACTACATTTGATTTCCATTGCTTTTCCATATCACTCATATACTAGAAGGTGGTAAACCTCGCGGCCAATGGCTTCGATGAATCGAGTTCCTGGAATGTCACTCCCTCCGACATCTCCCAAGCGACAAATGAAATAAGAATCAAAAGCCAACTGAAGTGAAATTCGTATCCTTGGTCCTGCGCTTCGCGACAGTCCTTCTCTAACTCATTGATGAGGTAGCTCCCCCAATTCATCTACATTCCTTCGACACACTTCCCTGCAATGTCGACTACGAACCTTGTGACTCGCGTAGGACGTTCCTTTCTGATGATCTTGCTCGTTATTAGCTCACAAGCTAGGCACACTATGCCATCCTGAATGGAGGCTGCCTTATCGCCTCGCTTCACCTTATCCACATTTCCATACGCTTCCTTGATGCGCTATGCTAGGGAGCGATATGACATCTTCCCTGGGTAGAACTAGTGAGGGTCTGGTCCCTACATGGTCAATCCAATGATCATGTGGATCAGCACCAGATCCACAGTGATGTGCCTATCCAACCAAAGATACCCCCCATGGTAGCACGACAAGAGGAGTTTAACAAACGTGTTAACCTCCTGATGTCGGCCAAAGTGGGGGATCTTCATCATGTTTAAGATCGTCGATCTCGCAATATCCTTGATCCATGACTAGGGGACTATCTTGGGCTTCTTCCCGTTCGTCTTTGTCAGGTACCTATGTGGTGCGAGCATCACATAGTTCTTTCAGTCTCCAATATTGAAGTCACTGATCTTGAGAGTGGGGATCAGTCCCAACTGTGGTTCGACTGTGGATATCCCCTTCGGGAGGTACGCAGTGATCAACCTTTAATCAAAATTGCGCAGGACGTTGTCATGACTAACTGCACTAGCCAAAGGCAGGATGTAGTTGGGCAGGACCGACGAGATCTGCTTCACGTTCACCATATCATCGTGGTGCTTAATTATTCTTTTCTCAGTCGCGGTTTGGATAGAACGACGTGCAGTCAAGGGGGATGCTTGCAATCTTCCCATCGACGATGCTTGCATGCCTATAGACATGACTTTCTCAGCCATAAGGTCGATCAAGATCTCTTCTACAAATTTCTCTAGTGTGCTATGCTCGCTCGACATTCAAACTTGTAATAAAATAACTTCGGGTAGGAGAAAGAACACTCAAGGTAATCGAATCAATGGCGAGTTCTAGATAGTAAAACATGGTATGTAATCACTTCTCTATTATCCCGAATATCTTGGTTTGCAAAAAGTGGTCCCGGTGTAGCGTCCGGTGGGTTAAATAAGTAGCGTCATAATAGATTCCGCCAACGGGCAGGAATGCCTTAATCAATATGTTTACGTCCGTTATGTTACGGTCTCAACGGTCTAATGTCGATCTTTCCAGAAATAACTATGTTTCTATCCATTTCGAAGTGTCATTCTAACAGTTGGGATGCCTCCAACGGTCATATATCTTCCCCGAGGCAAAGTGCCATTCTGTGTTGTTCTGCTATTTCGGCGAGGTTCAAGTTCTCCAAGCCTGCCTTCTGCGAAGTATTCTCTGGAACTTCATGCTATTTTTCTAAGTTTGATTTCTTCTTACTGAGCTTTCTTTCCTTCTTTCCTATGGTCTGAGTCTCTGGGTTCCTCTTTCCATTCTTATTCTTATCTTCTCTTAGCGTAGTGACTTCGCACTGCTGAGGGTATTTCAAAGGGTTCGAGGGTAATAATTCTTCTCTTACTACTTCTGGGGTTGGTGCTCTTCTCTCTTGCATGGACAGGTTTTTCAAGCCTTCCTGCGTTATTTCAACTTCAACAACTAAGTGTCTAGTCCTCAGTTTCTTTGACTTGTCCTCTTGTTCTTGTATTATTCACTCTATTTTTCTGGCTATGAAGTCCCTTAATTCTTGATTTTTTCTGTTCTGTGGCTTCCTCCTCTGCTTTTCTTGGGATCCGATCTTTCTCAATCTAGGTCTTTCCTAACAAAAATGCAAAAGGAGTGTTGTTATCAACAAACTTAATGACTTCAAATTCTTCTTCGGTCGATGTTCCATGGGAAATCATATGTGTATTAGTAACTCTTCCACATAGGGTTATCATCTTTCCTTTAAACAAGCCTATCCTTCCCAATGAAGGAATCATAGCAGGCTTTCCCAAAATTTCCCAAGTACTTTCTAGCATAACATTCACATGTGTTTCCTCATCTAATACATAATCTATGTCAAAGTCTCTTATTCTTGTTTCTATACACTGCTTCTCTTTTAAGATTTATGGTAAACTTATGTCTCTGTGATCATTGAGTGTTTCTTTCAGTTGTAATAACATAGTCTCTGATTATTTTTGGTTCTTTAACATATCCTTACTTTCTTGACCTTCTTCATAGTTTTCTTGTCTCATGTTCATCTTTTCAACTTTATCAATCATTCTAGGGAAATCCAAAACCTCATGATCAACAACTTTACAACAAAGACAAATAAGACCTATACCAGGGCATTCCTTAGCAATATGTCCCGATCTTCTGCAGTTATAACACAATGTCAATCCTCTCTTTCTTTTAAACGATCCCCAACCTTTCCTATACTGCACACTGGGATCATAGTAATGGACCCGCAATATGAAAAAAATCTTTCTAGGGTCCCGCATCCACTTTTTAGTCCAAAAATTCTTTCTATGCATAGGAATAACATATCTTTCACTATCTCTATCAAATTTATTTAGATCAAATATTCTTTCTTCTAGCCCTGCCCTAGTTTTCAGACTAGGACAAAATCTGTCAAACATACCTAAATTCATACTTTCGAAGTAAAAATTTCCACTTATCTTACCTTTACCAGAGCACAAAGCTTTAAAATCTTACATATTTTCTTTAGATTAGACTTCTTTTTCTTAGCATAGAGCTTCACAAGATGATTAGAATACTACGAACTACAACAACAGATCTACGCACAAATATTTTTCTCTTTTATTCAGTTCACAACAATCATAGTTTCAGGTCTCGACAATGAAACCATATGCTGGCATAGGGGAAGAACCAGGGTTCAACGCTTCAACAACTCACCAAAAAAATCCTAACTACCGGCCCTTTCGAAAACACCTGTGACGCAGATGAAGTCTCACCCAAGGTAGAGGCAGGGGGGGTTGTCAGACTCAAGTGTCTACAACCTAGCTGGGACACAGATCTGTGATTACAACACTTAATAGAGCACTTAGCCAACAATATGCATTAAGTTATGATTCTTATTCACATCGCAGATTAACCCTTATTATAGATCAACGCAGTAGTAATCAAGATTAAGTGCATCTAATCATTTAGCACATAACATCAAAGAAGACATAGCATTTATTCATATATAAAGCACTAAGAATCAATGGATCTACCTATCACACATAAAAAACAGTGCAATAAGAAAATAAATACATAAACATCATGAACAACATTGCACAAAGTACAACAACACAGGATATACATGGTTCACCCCAATGTGGGGCTACATCCACCAACTTCTTCTTCTTCTTTATTAGTCTTCAAGATTCTTACATCCCTCTTCTCCTACGCACAAAGCCACAAAGACAACTCCACCAAGGGACAAGATATCTGCGCGCACCTCGCTAGATCCTCCTTCCCCAAATTAGGTCAGGTCACAAAGCCTTACGCAGTCTGTGCATAAAGTCTCTTACAATACTCTTTGCATGAAGCCACTGGTCATGCAGTAAGCCAATTACCCCCTTTGTTACATCGCCTAGCTACTTATTTATACATTACAAAAAATCCTAATCATGGGTAAACCCATGGTCCGACATCCCATACCTGTTTCATAAACCCTAAGATCCCAAAAAGCTCGCAAAATGGGCGAGATCTCGCGATCTCCGCTTCGCTTGGGCGCTCCGTCTTCGACCAGCCTGTCGAAGTGCCAAAAATGGTCAAACACGACCAATGTTTCCTCAAAACTTGGTCAAGGGCCATCACTGACATTAGGTAGAGTCAAGGTGGGCACTGCTTTTCATGCTTAGGTATAATCCCCACCTTGGATTCAATATGGAAACATCTGAAAATAACAAAAGGTAATAAATGGGCTTGGAAAAAGGTTGCATTGAAAATGAAGGTGCAACACACCCTCTACAAAGGCACCCATAAATGAGACCCTTGTATGTCATGAAACCCATGCCCAAAAGTCTTACCCCCATCCATGTCACTTCTTCCACATGACCTAGAGAGAGGTCCACTTTGGAAACACTCCTAAATTTGAGGTACGATTCACCCAATAGGTCGCTTTGTCAACCCTACCATACTTAAACTTGGAAAATCGCATAGGGTCTTTGAGAACTGTATTATTTTGATGAGGTGGTTTGGATGTACACGCTTAGATGTTTCTTTTATTGATTTGATTTACTCATCATGATGCATTTGACTTGATATCCTTGGAGTGCGTATTCATTGTCTTTGTAGGACCTAGTTGGTGGATAGTTTTGGAAGAACAAACCTAGCTTGGGATTCCTTGGGGCTTGAATCCCACAGATTAGATACCATGGCCCACACACCAGACAATGATGCTAGAATTTGGAGGCTTGAGGAGATACAATGGAGGACATAACCCATCCCTTAGCCAACCCAACGATTTTCTCTTGAGGCTAAAACATCACTTTTGAGGATGTTGATGTCACCCTAGGGCTAGGTTTGTGGTGTTGGTGTTGTTTCTCCTTAACACTTGGAATATTTGGATGGAAAGGAGTATCTTTAATACCCCAGTGCTTGAGAGGGAGGCCTCTGGAGGCCCAACGTTTCGTCTCCAAGCTCAAGGATTTGCTAAAGGTGCCAAAACATTTCCCTAAAGGGGTGACGCCATGCTTCTTTTGGATTTCTTATGTGCATTTTAGGGTTAAATTTGAATTTATATAGGGTTGTTGTCCCCTTACTTTTTAGTTTACCCTAAAATTAAGTGGAAAAACACTTGTAGTATGATTTGTATAAATATATAACATTTCATTTCATTTTTATCATAATTCTCTCACTTGAGAGAAGACATTCTTTGCTGGAATTTGCACCCTACTTGGGCATTTTTACATATCTCTCTTGTCACCTTCTCTTGTAATGGTTTTGAATTGGATATTGGATGGATGGATTATGCACTATCTCTAGTGGATGACTATTATTTCTTTGTGGTGGATTTTCTTGGTTAAAAGGAGGTTTATCTTGTTAATTCTCTGACTAGGTAAGGAATCCTTGTTGCTATTGCTTATTTTCTTGGCTTCAAGGTTAATTTGCTTAAAATTTTGGGGAGTATAAGTGCATACAACCCCACTAAGTCCATTATATTTTTCTTGAAATACTTTGTTGCATAAGGAATTCATAGGAGGAGTAAAAGGGTTTACACCCTCCTAGGGTTTATCCTAGCTAGCTTAGCTTACCTTAGGGAGTAAAATGGCTCACACCCCCAAGGAAGTAGCTCAACTAGCTCTTTAATTTTTGATACTCCACAAACCAATAGTTAAAGGCACTAATCTTCTTGCATTGGAGAAACAAAATCATTTCACTGGGATACGTGAAAACACGAGATATTGTAATTGTCTGAGTTGGAAACTTTCCTTATGCTTTAAGCTTGCTTGAGCCACTAGGGAGTTTTGATTGGTCAAGGATATCTATATTCTATTACAAACTTAGTCTACAACCATTAGGGTTGCTTCAAACTCTCCTTTTCAAGATTAAACTCTCACTCTTTTACCGCTGAAAGTAGTTGGCAAGTTGCTATTGTTTATCTACTTGATATTGGATATTGTTTGGAAAGTTGTTGGCTAGTTTCTTGGGGTGAAAGTTTCTTCTGTAGAAAATATTTGATACAGCCATTTGGATGCTCTAAAAAATCTCTGAAAACATCTTTTTGCAGCCCTGATTCTCCATCGAAACTTGTGTTAAAGTATTGGAAAGTTATCTATTGGTTCAATGCTTGATTATCCAATAATTGCTTGATGGTTTTCATGTTTATTTCTGCAGTAAATGGTTGATTCCATTGCTGATATATGTATTTATATACTGCTGTAATTTAGGACAGAAAGCTTCACTTGCTTGTCCCTCTGACATTTAGGATTGTATCTTGGTTATTTGTCTTGTCTCAGGCATGTGTAACACTCTAGTGCAGGTACCTAAGGCTTTGGAAACCATCCTCCATCATCAAGACTCATTATCAAGCCTTTTTTCATTTAGTATCTTGACCTATAAGGCCTTCACTTCCATACTCTCACTTTCCACTTCATTTTCCCCTAGGGTCACCCTAGACTCCCCCTTGTGTTGGATTATTATTTCATAGAAATAAGGGAGGGTTTTTTATGAGGTGAAAATGGATAAAATATCCCACCATTATCGCCATCCAGTGCATTGGGTCAGGCTTTTCCCAACCTACATTTTTTGCAATAACATTTTGTCATCGTTGTCGGGGAGGATTTCAAATCCTCTTCTGAGACCTAACGACACTTTGGAAAGCTATCCTAAAGCCTTTCCCTAGCTTTCCTGGCGACTCCAATTAAATAAAGTATCCTTTACTTTTCCATTCATTTATGAGTTAGAACTCATCCGACGACTCCACTTATGGAAAGTTCCCTTTCCCTTCCCTCCATTTTTTATGAATATTAAGTTCATCTAGAAACTCCATTGAAGCGACATCCCATATAATGGAACGATGGAATCACATGATTTACCATGGGCCTTCCACAAGGTATACCCTTCTATTAATGTTTGAAATATCCCTAGATATATGAACCTTTTCCTTGTAGGATGGAGGGAAAATTTCCCCAAATTTGATGGTGACCCAACTCTAGCAGTCACCCATGTTGTGAACATTATGATGTATGCTTCAAGTATCTTCTATGGACTTGAGTCAAAGGAAGTGGCTTGCAGACTCGTGTGATCCAAAAAGTATCCGGTCTTCTACAAAGCTTGTTGAAGAATTTCTTAGGTATTGGGGGCCAACTACTCATGATTTGCAGACTATCCTCCAAGAGATCGAAGATGCCCTTTACATAGAAGGTTTTCTGGTGGATGATGAAACAACAACTAAAGAGTGTGAAGTTGAAGAAGAGTATCACCCACCACCTGCAAAAGAGGTGCTTGAAGGACATATCCATGAATTTTTTTTTCAAGAATATCTCGATGATGAAGAACTTGATGTGACATCGATGTCCATTTCCTCACTTGATGAAGGTGAATTTTTCCATCCTTTCCTTCCTCCTGCACATGAAGATAAAAAAATAATAATTGGCTCCAATGATACATATGTTCTCGTGGAAGACCCATCTGATGTGGTTGATCAACACATTGATGATTTCATACATGTCAGGAAGCATAGATGGGATGTGGTTTGTTTCACTTTTGATAAAGATCCCATTTATGATGTTGAAGATAGTTCTATAACAAAAGGGGTTGATTTGTCATATTCATAAGAATGGTATTCATGCAAATACGATTTAGATGCTTGGGATCCTAGTAATGATATGATCACATATTTGTTCCAGGATGATTCGTCACAACATACTCATGAAGATTTCCAACCAACTTCATGCTCAGATCTTGATGGATATTAGGTTGAGCTCAACATAGAGAATTCAAAAGATTACCCTACAAAGTGAAAGTACTTTCATTTTGAAGCATTTTACATTGATTTTCGGATGAAGAGGCAACATCTTTATTTCTCTAGACATGAGAGAGTGCCTTACCTATTTTCTTCTTCTTCAAGGAATCATCAGGATTTATTGGGATCTGGCATCTCTTCTCAGTCTCCGGCAAGCAATGATGTGATAAAGAAGGATGAAATGAGTCATCTTATTTACAGGGTATCCCTCTTCAATGATGGATTGATCAAGCTTGTGGCCATTCTCTCCAACAAGATTTCCTCCCTCCCACCTATCTCCATGAGTTTCATTCCATAATTGATTATCTATCTATTTATGCTCATGATTATTTTGTGCTCAAATTATCCTTGTTGTATTGCATGATTAAGCACAGGGGGAGATACCTTTATTAAATGGTGAACATATAATTACACTGGTTGTATGACTTCACCTAAAATCACCCATAACCCGATCTTCAGGGCCCCAGTGTTGAAAAATCAACAAGAAACATGTGTCTAATTTAATTTTCCCTTAAATAAATTGGACAATAAATATTAATCTATTATCTCATTTATAACTGAGTGATTTGGAGTTGTAACAAAATTATAAGTGTAGTTAAGTGAGTTAAGCTTAGTTGTACTAGTTGTAATTAAACTTTCACTAGTGAGAGTTTAGTAAATTAATTATTCATTAATTCACAATAAGTAAACTCACATGCAACTAAAGATTCGCCACGGTTAACTACATGCATGTCAGATCCAGTGGAGACCCAGTTGAGATAACATGTGAAAGGGACAGCTTGGCTATCAATTGTGATTTGAGTGAAGTGCACTCATGCAATCACACATGCAGTGGATATGCTCATGAGCATGTGAAAACTAGGAAATTCAAATTCATTGTGAGAATTCTAATTGCAGGGATTATGCAGAGGAGGCAGGCTGTCTGAACAAAGAAATTGGCACATGTATTTGCTGAGTTTTGTATGACAATGTGAGACGATTGTATTGTACTGAGAGCACTTGGATTAGAGTTTTGTATGAGATTGTTTCATGATCCATGATATACATAATATATGATAGTGGGGTTTTTAGCTTTATGCTTTCCTGGTAAAACTTCCGTGTTATATGTTCTTGATATTTCATTGTGTGATCGTGGTTTAAATTTTCGCAAGAATATTAGTAGAAGTGATTCTGTATTTAACAGTGGCATATAATTGTCGTAGGAAATACATTAATTGTATTGAAATTTCTACATGGTATCAGAGCCACGGAGCCACGGAAGTGACGTGCGAAAATAATAGTATTTTCATAGGTCCCATCTCTAGCAGGGTGTGAACCTTAGTACTGAAAAATTTGCGCATTTCTAGGAGCATAAATTGTCGCACCATACTCAAAGGAGAGGTGCGAACTTCATTAAGATTCTCGCAGGCTGCTTAAAGGAGAGGTGTGAACCTCCCTCACCCCACTATGCATTACAGTGCGAACTGCCTTGTGATTTTTACAAGCTGTACACTGGTAGGGTGTGAAATTCCCTCAGGATGCTCTCAGGTGGGGTGTGAACCTCCCAGGGAAAGAGGGATTGCAGCAGTTGAGTTTGTGGTTGGATAAAATTTGAAATTTGCAGAATGACTTTCTTGGTGCTACAGTTGATTCAAGATCGAAATGTATTTCAATGGCTTGAGGTTGGAGTATGCACTCGAGGGAAGCTCGAACTACATTGCTTGGAAGGACAGGATAAATGCAGTACTCGAAGACAATGGCTTGAAGGAATACATTTACAAAGATGTTCCTAAGCCGGATGTGACAGCCATTGCAAATATTGGTGCATGGAAAAATAAAGTGGCAAAGGCGAGGATGATTCTATTGGAGGGAGTACGATATCACATTGTCTCAAGTCTCCATGGGAAAACCACACCACATGCAATGTGGAAGGTTTTGACGGATCTGTTCCATAACAGTAGCGACCATAGGAAATTGGCACTGAAAGATAAACTCATGAAGATCAATATGGAGAAGGGCGACACCATTCCAAAATATCTCACGAAGTTCGTTCAATGTCGGGATGAGCTTGGAAGTGTGGGAATAAAAGTCATTGCCGATGATTTGGTGAGCTTGGCTCTCTTAAGACTTCCCAAGATTTGGCACAGTTATCAAGACTCTATCAATGGAAGGGAAAAATTTCCATATTGGGAATGACTATGGTCGGATCTAGTGCAAGAGGAGTTCAGGCGGAACACCATAGATGGATCTTCATCAAAGTGTGATGATGAAGAGGATTATGCTTTGACTGCCAAGGCAAGGAAAGGGAAAGGGAAGAAATTCCATTCAAAATCCAAGTCTAAAGTCAAGAAGCTGGATTTTTCCAAAGTGAAGTGTTTTCACTATCACGAACATGGGCATCTCGCTACTAATTGTCCGCAGAAGAGGAAGAACACGAAATTTGCTAGAGCTACAACTAGTGAGGCTCTTGTCTCAGAATTTGAACTTGACTTCTCTTTGATCACATGCATGGMTTCAAGTGCATAAGGATCRGTGTGGTATTTGGATAGTGGCGCTTCCTACCACATGACGGGTGATAAAGAGTCTTTCAGTGACTTGGAGGAGAAAGTTMTCATAATGCATATAGAGATGGGCGATGATGGAAGAAACAATGCGACTGACATTGGTACCATTACCTTTCAGAGGGATTCAGGTAAACCATTTCAATTGAAAAATGTTATGCATGTTCCAGGTCTGAAGAAAAACCTGGTCTCAGTCGCAATGTTGGAGGACAGAGGCTATGATGTTGTTTTTAGCAGTGGAAAATCCTACCTGCGACATAAAGCAACGGGTCAAGTCAAGAATATAAGGATTCGAGTTAAGAATCTCTACATGATGGAGGTAGATGGCTGTGGTGCCATGATGGGCAAGGAAAAAAAAGTGGTGAGCCAGGATGAGGGCGAATTATGGCACAGGCGATTGGGCCGTCTTCATCATGGAGCCTTGAAGATCATGCAACAAATATCTACTGGACTTCCAAGGGGAACACTTGCTCAGTTAGATGAGTGCAAGGGGTGCACCCTGGGGAAGTATGTAATGCCCACCTTTCATGAAAAGGAGAGCCATGCTTCGGTGATCCTGGAGAGAATTCACACAGACGTGTGTGGACCATTCTCGGTTGATTCAACAACAAAACACAGGTATTATGTCATTTTTGTTGATGAATTTTCTCGTAAATGATGGATATTATGCATGCAGAAGAAGGATCAAACATTCTCAAAGTTATATGATTTTAAAGCATTGGTGGAGAAAGAGTCGGGGAAGAAAGTGAAGGCTCTAAGGAGTGATAATGGTAGAGAATACATCTCTAATGAATTCAAAGACTTTTGCAGCAGAGAAGGAATTCAAAGAGAACTGATAGTGCCTCATAACCCACAACAAAATGGGGTCGTGGAGAGAAAGAATAGAACAATCGTGGGTGCAACACGAGTGATGTTGCATGATCAGGGCCTACCAATGCATTTGTGGGCAGAAGCATGCAATACTGCGGTTTATGTGCAAAACCGTTGTCCTCATAGAGTACTTGGCATGAGTACACCTGAAGAAGCTTGCACTGGTAAGAAACCTGATGTTTATCATTTTAAAATTTTTGGCTCATCTGTTTATGTGCATGTGACCAAGGATTCCAGGAAGAAGCTGGAACCGACTACTGAAGTTGGGATATTTGTGGGGTACACAAAAACACCCCATAATTATCGTGTGCATTTTCCGAACAGTAAGATGACTGTTATGTGATGGGATATAAAATTCGATGAGGGGAAAGCCATGCGGTTGTCGCTTGAGATGGAGATAGACCTGCATGCAGAAGAGGGACTGCTGGTTCCCAAATATGAGTCTCAAGATGTGGATCAACCACATGAGGAGTTTCATGGAGTGGAGGAAACTACTTAAGAAGATCCATCCATCATAAATGACAGAAAACGCACCACGGAAGCTGACAGATTGAGACTAGATGCTTCACAGAATGTAGGATCCCCTACTTCATAGTGTAGACATAGACAATCTCCTGATCGATTTACTAGATACATGGATCTCATGAGCAAATGTATTGTGATTGAACCATCTTCCTTTCAGGAAGCAGTGCAGGATCCCACTTGGGTTGATTCTATGGTAGAGGAGTATGACTCCATTGTCAAAAACAGTGCATGGGAAATTGTCCCAAGATCGGTCGACAAATTAGTGGTAGGTTCGAGATGGATCTACAAGGTAAAGAAAGCTGCTAATGGGAGTGTGGAGAAATACAAGGCCAGGTTTGTGGCCCAAGGCATCCTGATCCGACAGTGATTCATTTTGATAATCAGAGTTGCATTAAACTCTCGATTAATCCTGTGTTTCATGATAGATCTAAGCATATAGATATCCGATATCATCATCTCAGAGATTGTGTGCAGCGAAAGATCATGTTGCTTCAATACATTCCTACGGAAGATCAGGATGCAGACATTCTGACGAAGGTGTTCACCAGGAGAAAATTTCAATATCATAGAGACATGATTGGGGTGAAGGATAATCCATTTCTTGTTTAGAGGGAGTGTTGAAAAGTCAACAAGAAACATGTGTCTAATTTACTTTTCCCTTAAATAAATTGGACAATAAATATTAATCTATTATCTCATTTATAACTGAGTGATTTGGAGTTGTAACAGAATTATAAGTGTAGTTAAGTGAGTTAAGCTTAGTTGTACTAGTTTTAACTAAACTTGCACTAGTGAGAGTTCAATGAATTAATTATTCATTAATTCACAATCAGTGAACTCACATGCAACTGAAGATTCTCCACGGTTAACTATATGCATGTCAGATCTAGTGGAGACCCAATTGAGATAACAGGTGAAAGGGATAGTTTGGCTATCAGTTGTGATTTGAGTGAAGTGCACTCATGCAATCACACATGCAGTGGATATGCTTATGAGCATGTGCAAACTAGGCAATTCAAATTCATTGTGAGAATTCTAATTGCAGGGATTGTGTAGAGGAGGCAGGCTGTCTGAACACAGAAATTGGCACATGTATTTGCTGAGTTTTGTATGATAGTGTGAGACGATTGTATTGTACTGATAGCTCTTGAATTAGAGTTTTGTATGAGATTATTTCATGATCCATGATATACATAATATATGATAGTGGGGTTTTTAGCTTTACGCTTTCCCAGTAAAACTTCTGTGTTTTGTGTTCTTGATATTTCACTTTGTGATCGTGGTTTAAATTTCTGCAAGAATATTAGTAGAAGCAATTATGTATTTAACAATGGCATATAATTGTTAGATCAGGAGAATCGCAGGAAATACATTAATTGTATTGAAATTTCTACACCCAGGGCCCTTGGTAAGTAGGTATGTCATTTTGATTTCCTACATTTGCATATTGATTTCTCATGATTGTTTAGTTTCATTTCATTTTTCTCTACTTGCATATTTCTTTCATCATATTACATGTTTAGTTTACAATTTTTTGAAAAAAATGCAAAAAAAATCTTTTCTTGTTGTTATCTTTTCATTTTTGGATTTTGATATATATGGGTGAAGAGTGATATAAACACACTAGATTTTATAGTTTTATGTTTCAGTGTAGGCACAGGTCCACCAAGAGATGTTTTGGTTCCCATGCACTCTACGACGAGTACATGTCCCCAAGTAGGAGCCAAATGTTATCCCCAAATTTTAGGGATAACTAAGGAGATGATGTCTCAAGTCCCTCAGGTTGCAAACATAGAGTATCGAGAGATAACTTGACCAAAAATGTCCACATGCACAGACAAAGAACCACCTCACCACCACAGTTCCAGGTTCATCATGAGGGTATCCACCACATCGATTGGCTTATGAAAGACATTGGCTCTTGATCCATGAGGTACAAGACATGTTTATGGTGAGTGTCATTTCAATATTTGAGGCATTTGAGTTTGTTGCATTGTAAATTTCTTTTGATTAATGTAACGTCTGCTTGGAAACTATGTTATTTTCCTTCTTTCACCTTGGTGTTTGACATTGCACCCTAGTAAGTGGGTCACCCTTAGGGATAGGTTTTCTACTGTTAGGTACATGCATAGGATATTTTACCACTTTTTTATTTTTATGAGGTGGTTTGGATGTACATGCTTAGATGGTTCTTTTATTAATTTTATTTACTCATCATGATGCATTTGACTTGATATACTTGGAGGGAAAATTCATTGTGTTTGCAGGATCTATTTGGTGGACAATTTTGGAAGAACAAGCCTAGCTTTGGCTTCCTTGGGGATTGAATCCCACATGTTGGATACCGTGGCCCACACACCAGACGACGATAATAGCCTTTGGAGGCCTGAGGAGATACCATGGAGGACATAACCCAACCCTTAGCCAACCCAATGATTTTATCTTGAGGCTAAAACATCACTTTTGAGGAGGTTGGCATCACCCTAGGGATAGGTTTGTGGTGGTGTTGTTGTTGCTTCTTGAGACTTGTCATATTTGGATGGAAAATAATCCAGATCTTTGTACATTTCTTTATTATATCTCCACTCTCATTTCATGCCGAAAATAATCCATATCATTGGTATCAGAGCAGGATGCTCTTGATCGTTTTTTCAGTGCATGTCCCCAACGAGTTATGATTATAGCAAGTTGGGTCTCGAGCTTGACTCTCTTGAGGACAATCTCTCTCACACGCACAAGAAACCCTCCATGGCAGAAGAAAAGAAAAAAGATAGAGAAAATGATTCTATTATTATGTTGCTTGAGCAAGCTCTCACGCGACATAGGGATGAAATGATGGAGAATTTTGCCCACATCCTTCAATGCTTGTCGATAACAATTGGCGTGTATTCATCAAGCAACCACTTTGGAGGCACCTCGCCTTTCAAGGGACAAGTCAATTTTGATATTCCCGTATTTGAAGGACATATAGATGCAGATTCCCTAGAAAAATGGTTAAATATGGTAGAAGGTTATTTCTCTGTTCACAATTTTTTCGACAGGGAAAAGATAACCTTTGCACTCCTTAAAGCTCTCCCCCATGTCAAACATTGGTGGGAAATTTACTGGGAGCAAAGTTCCACAGAGGAGTAGAGAATATATGGGGCCGAGCCCACTTGGGATTTTTTTGTGGATGTGGTCAAGGAACAATATTACCCTTTTGGTAACTATGATGAACAATACATGAGATGGACCATGTTGTGTTAAGAGAGGGGCCAAGAAGTGCCATATTTCACCAACACCTTTCATACCTTGCGCACCAAGCAAGGTATCAAATATTCTACACATTTGGTTTTGAAACACCGTGGGGCTCTACACAAGTACATCCAAACTAAAATGGAGTTTCTAGACATCTCATCGCTAGGAGCTGCCTATCGATATGCTATCAAAATCAAGCAGAAATTTAGTCACCAGAAAAAACAGGAGTTCAGGTCTGCAAATCCGCAACAACCAAAGTATGATAAAGATGGCCATAAAAAACAACTTCCCGAAAACCAGTCCAAGCCACAGGAAAAGAAGGGTCATGGGAAGGCAAAGAAGGATACTAGAAAGTGGTGTGATTTCCACAAAATACCCACGAACAACACTGATGAATTTGCTCAAAACAATCACTGGTGGCCAAGATCAAAGACAAGGAGTCAAACCCTGATTCAGAATATGATTCAGAAAATACTGGTAGAATACAAATCATCAATGCAGACCCCACTTCTACTATCAGGACGACAACAATTCAACCAGAAGAACCAATAGATCCTGAGGTGAGGGAGTCCCTATTTCATTCACAAATGTGGGTGAAGGGGACCCCGTTTCATTTCATTGTTGATAGCGAAAGCTATAAGAACCTCATATCAGCAGAGGTCGTCAAATAGTTGGGATTGTCGACAACACAACACCCACAACCATACAACATAGGGTGGATTCGCCAGGGATGAGATATTCATGTTAACCAACAATGTTTATTTTCATATGACATCCATCCCTTCAAGGATGAGGTATTATGTGATGTTTCCCCACTGGATGTCTGTGATGTTCTTTTGGGCCAACCATATATGTGGAAGCACCATGATATTTATGAGTCTCGATCCCGTAGTGTCATTGTTACTTTGGGTGGTCATCTCTATAGGATACCAGAGTTAGTTCCAACTACTGTCCCACCTAAACAATGCTGCAAGGTAGTATCTCATACTACAAAATCCAACTTGTTCACAGTGTGTACAAAAGGTGAACAAAAAAACATTGCAATCACTGCAACCTTAGTCCAAGTACCTTCTATCCAGTAGAATAAAGTCGAAAATATTGAAGAAAAGCACAAATATTTCTTCCTCACACGGTCATCTCATCTATCCAGATTGGTTAAAAGGTCCAACCCTTCCAGCCACAGGTTCATAGAAAGCCTTCAACAAGTTAAGTAGCACAACTTCTCCAGCAAGGCAACGCTTTTCCCTCTCCCCTAGGAACTAAACGCAATGAAGACCATTTATTTATAGGGGGGGATGATTGATCCAGGTGGATATCGATGGCCACCCACCTATTCCAATTGGCTCAAAACAGTCTTCTGGCAATTTATTATTTTTAGCAGTTTTTTGGTTCCTAAAATTTCGGGGCCATTTTGAGGGCCTAAATGAAGATTTTTCAGGATCGAGCACCTCAATGATAGTTGGAGGGACTTATTGAGCCCCCAAAATGAATCTCATCGATGATAAACTTCCAACAAGCTATGGTGCGCTCCAAACGAAGATCAGATGCCCAAGTTACACCCCCAGGAAGTTGATACACCAAACTACCCAAAATGGGGTCGACAACACTGTTGGATTTTCATATTCCGAGGTTAGGGTTTTGGATTTTATTTATGTTAAAGAGGCCTTTAGAGCCTCATTTTAATAATCATATTCTTGTGAATGTTAGTATCCTTCACATCTCTTCTCAGAGATAATATTCCACCATTCTAGCGAGTCTTTCACTCTGTATTTTTACAATCTTGCACATTTCGCTCATTAATAGAAATTGTGTATTACTATATCTATGTGTTTATGGTTATATCTCTGATAAACATCTGTTATATTATTGGATATTTGATATATCTCTGTACATTTATTTACTATATCTCTTCTCTCATTTCGTGCCGAAAATAATCCGGATCAGTTTATGTTACAATCTATTTGACACCGAGTCCGGAGCTATTGAATGTAACAATTGAAGGTTGGGAAGGATGAATAAAGGAATGATAGAGATATGTTATGGAATCCTGTGTTGTCTATGTTTTTGTGTTTTATTATGAATATTAGTTGCATCCATTGTAAAATAACTTCAATTAATAATTAAGAATGGTGCATTGATTCATGATTGTGACAATAACAAATATATACTGTAAGATGGAATATGATAAGTATAAAAATATCAACCATGGGTACGTTAATAACACGACAAAACTGAATTATGTGCATAAAATACTAAGGAATAATGAACCAAATGTTTCCCTTCAATTCCCTTACCACTGTAGAAGCATGGTTCTTGCAGTCCCCATACCTCAGGTGAGACTTCCTTTGCACAAGAAGGTGATGCTGAAAGGGCTGGTGTCTATTGGGTTTTGTTGGTCTTAGATAACCCGAACCTTGGGTCTTACAACCCATGCAGGACCAAGACTTTGCGATTAAGGGGATGTTTTGGAGGCAAAATAATAGGGATATCTTAGAAAGGTCAGAAAGAAAGGAATGGGAATTCAAAAAAAAAGAGAACAAAAATCATCGGATGAGTGACAAGAAATGGATGCAAAAGTATGTGTTCATAGATCTGCATGAAATTTTCTTTGGAGAATTTCCGGTTATTCTGATAGAGTGGCTAGAAATATTGGTGGAGAAAATTGGAAGGTTCATCATCACAATGCCAAGCAACTGGACTCCCAAATTGGTAAGACAATTGAATTCTGTAATTAACCCAACTAATCGAGCAATTGATTTTTGGTTGGATAACGTACTAGGTGGTTATGTTACAGAGTTTTCGGTAGATTGTATTCAATTATATAGTGTCATGGAAAGGGATTTTTTCAAAGGTCCGTGTGGGATATTCTTGAAATAATTAAATACGTGGATAAATATGCTATTGTGTGAAACACATGTGATGGTGATGCAATATGACTGCTAAGGGGTTCGCGCACATAGGGAAACTGGGGGATGATAGGAGCATCGTCTGAGAATGGAGGAAGAAATAAAAGAGGCAGGGAAGGACCGAGGATGAAAGATGAAGATATACCAGAGGAAGGATATGGGTTTGAAGAGTTGTGTAGAGGGAGGAGGTACACGAAACGAAATACTAAGGCTGAGAGAAGAGAGCCCTGCAATGTGCAAGAGGGGAGAGAACCTTGTGCAATAATTCAAATCGTGGAGGTACCATACCTAGGGGGAGAAGAAGAGGAGTTATAGTCCATTCCAATAATAAAAGAGCCAACAAGTCCTACCCAGACATAATCCTGCATTGATTCCATGACCCTGTGTGTGTCACCAAAATCAGAAGTACCGTTTGTAGATTTGAAAAAACAATTGTAGCTAGCCAAGGAGGACCGAGTAGTAGTAGTCAAAATAGTGGGAGTAGTGCACAGATTCAGAATTAGAGTCAACTAGCATCACCAAGAGGAGGGACTATATCAAGCAACATGATCATGGTTGATAGTACTCTTAGGATGCCGAAGTTCCAAGGAATTGGGTTAGAGGACCCATAACAACACTTGTTCGTGTGTGAGATGATTTGGGCTGCAAAGAATGCACAAGATCAGGTTGTGAATATTGCGCAGTTAGCGATGACATTTAGAGGTCATGCACTAGTATGGTATATGAATTTACATAGCACCATGCCTACAGGACAAGCCAGGGCATTGGTAAAGATTAAGCATGCACTACTGAAGGAGTTCAAGAAGCTAAAGTTGGAGTCACAGTACATCAAAAAATTGAAGGAGATGAAACAAGTACGAATAGAGTCGGTATGGGATTTCGATAAGAGATTTAAGGATGCGATGAGTAGATTAAATTTCCACATACCAGATCAACAACAATAGGAATGGTTTATTGTATGGCTTCTGCCACACATTCACAAGCCATTGATCCAACAAAAGGTTGCATTGTTGGTTGTGGAGCCTGATTATCTTCCTGATTCAGAGGTCCTTGATTTCAGCCGTGTTTATACCCCATGAAGTATTTACACCCCGGAAGTATGTACACTCTTCCACGCGGGGGAGTGCAGAGGGGGGGTACCCCATCTGCGGGGTCCGGGGGCAAGAAGGCCCCCAGCAGGGGTTCGGGGGCGAAGCCCCCGAAGGAAAAATTCCCTTATAAAAGTATATTGTAATTTCATTGTAAATCTGGACCATTCATTATAAGGTCGCAGATCTAACGGTAGAGATTATGTTAGGGTTTTTT
>ML785271.1:948719-988789 GCA_009831015.1 Picea engelmannii
ATGTTAACAAAGGGAGTAACCAGGGAGAAACTAAGTTCTTGCTCAGTTTCAGTTGGTCTTCAAGAATGAAGATGAAGATGAGAAATTTTCCAGGTCCAAGAAGGTTCAGAGTCCAGCATATACAACAACGATGGAGTTGTTGAGATCAGTCTCCAAGTGGGAGATTGTTGGTTGTGGAGCCTGATTATCTTCCTGATTCAGAGGTCCTTGCTTTCAGTCGTGTTTATACCCCATGAAGTATTTACACCCCAGAAGTATGTACACTCTTCCACGTGGGGGAGTGTAGAGGGGGGGTACCCCCTCTGTGGGGTCTGGGCGGCCTATTCCCCCGGCTGGGGGGAAGCGGGGGTTCGGGGGCGAAGCCCCCGAAGAAAAAATTGCCTTATAAAAGTATATTGTAATTTCATTGTAAATCTAGACCATTCATTATAAGGTCGTAGATCTAACGGTAGAGATTATGTTAGGGTTTTTTTCCCTAGAAGGAAACCCTCTTTTATGAGGGAAATGTATTGCGTCTATGGTTGATGGTGAATATTATATTCTGAGAGAGGAGGCTGTGAGAGAAAGAAGAGGAAGTTACAACGGGTTTTGCTGTAGGTTGTATCCCTTCATTTGCTGGATAATAATAAAGGAAGGACTTGGCAATTTCTTTGGTGGACGTAGCCCACACTCGGTGAACCACTTAAATCTGTGTCTCTCTTGTATTGTGTGTCTTCTGTGTTTTGTTTCTGCATTTGTTTTATTTTATTTCTCCGCGGTCCTATTTTTCTAACATGCATCGCATCCCGAGGTACTAGATATTGCGATGAAACTGGAGTCATCTCTGGTGGGAGACAGTGGTGGAATGACACAAGTTCAGACGCAGTTGGCTGCATTGACAATTCAATTGGAAAAATTGACAAAGGGAAAGGAGAAACATGAGCAAGTATGGTATACAAAATGTAGGTCTTAAGGCCATAACAAGGATGAATGCCCAACATTCGCACAATATTTGGCGACGGGAGCACCAAATCCATTTTAGAGAGGAGGATACTGCATGACATGTAAGAAATGGGGCCATCACCCAACATAGTGTGCACTACTACAAAAGTACCAAAGTATGCCAAAGAACTTGTTTTACAATTTTTGCAAATCTATAGGACACGAGGAGAAGGATTTTCATGCATTCGACTTGATGAGGGAGCGCACATTCTATATGTATAGGATCCAAGAAGAAATGTTGTAGAAAAAGAGGTGGGTCCACAATACAAGAATAAAAGAGGTTTCAATCTGGAAAACAAAGGAAACTTTGGCTGAGGCTGAGGTAGAGGGAATTTTGGAAGAGGAGGAAGAGCAATGATTATATGTTAAATTTGTAATCAATTTGGACACTTAGCCCGTCACTGCAATAATCCATGTACGACGTGCACATGTTGTAGAGCACTGGATCATTCGACAAAAGACTATCCCCAACTAGCTGCGAAGTGGCAAGTTAGAGGAAACCAGAACTCAAATCCGAATCAGAATGTGCAGATGATATCAAATGAAAGACACAATGAAGGGCCCAGAGTAGACTTGGTTATGTGTGGAGGAGATAGAACATGGACTGATAGGATGAATGAAGGAAATAATACAGAACAATGGGTAAGAAATTCAATAGGGCGCATACCAACCTTTGATCCTCAACAAGAAAAGGAGACATATGAGAAGGAATATAAAGAAGTACTCGAAATGGATTGGGGATCATCAACATCTGTGGCACCTCATGAACAATATTGCACAATTAAAGAGAAGAACTGGTACTTGGAGTTGGAAATTCTCAAGGAGAAATAAAGTTGGGAAGAACTGATCCATAGGTTCAAGATCATGTTTACATTTGAACATGAATCTCAATTCATAGATGCAACACTACATGAAATTCAGAGGAAGATCTTCTCGGAAGAAGAGATGATGGAGGTGATACCAGTATGTAGCGAGCGCAAAAACAAGATGACTGTCCATAAGCTTCTGGAATGCTATAATGTATGCCAAGAAGCGTATGATGAAGAGGATCCTAGTAATGTGCATATACCTGAGACAGAAGGAGAACGAACCATAGAAGGATAGAGCTCGAATCCACCGCATATACCCAACCAATAAAAATGCATAAGGGAAACATTGGGACGATAGAGAATCCCAAGTTTGCACTGATAGGGGACTATTGGAGTGAAGAGACAGTTGATAAGATTGCAGACTTACTCTGAGAATACCAAGACTTATTTCCAACGATTTTTTCAGAGATGAAGGGAATATAAAGAGACTTGGGAGAGAACAAGATCCCACTAAAACCAAGAGTGAAGCCAGTGTGCCAGAGGCCTCATAAGAGAAATCTAAAGTATAAGGAGAAGATAAAAGATGAAATACATAGGATGTTGGATGTATGAATCATTGAACCGATCGAAGAGTCTAAGTGGATCAGTCCGATGGTGGTGGAGGACAAGAATACAAGTGGAATTATGATCTGTGTAGATCTAAGGAAGTTAAATGATGCATGCCTACATGACCCATTTCTAACACCATTCACAAATGAGGTACTGGATAATGTGGGAGGCCATGAAACTTACTATTTTACAAATGGATTTTCTAGGTACCATCAGATAAGAATCACGTAGGAGGATTGACACAAGACCACTTTTGCAACAGAATGGGGAAGTTATCAGTACATGGTTATGCCCTTTGGATTGAAGAATGCCCCGACGCTGTTTTCCAGGTTAGTAGTTGCAACATTCAAGGAGTTCATCCATAAGTTCCTAGAAGTCTACTTGGATGATTGGACAATGTTCGGTCTACTGAAGGATCATATAGAAGTTCTTAGACTTATGTTGTATCGCTACAGGTAGTGTCATATTTTGCTGAACTTGAGGAAGTGCATTTTTTGTGCACCGTTTGGAATTTTGTTAGGACATGTAGTGTGCAAACAAGGAATATTGGTAGACCCAACTAAAATTGCAGTCATTTTGGAATTAGAACCACCTACATCAGTCATACAGTCGAGGGTGATGTTGGTTCATACAGGTTATTATAGGAAATTCATCAAGGGATATGTGTAGATCACAACGTCGATGGAGAAGTTACTAAAGAATGAAGCAAAGTTTCAATGGAATGAAGACTATTAGAAGGGGTTGGACACCCTCAAACAGAAGTTGGTGACTGCATCAATTTTAATTTTTCTGGATTGGAACAAGGAGTTTCATGTACACGTGGATGCATTGTCCATAGCATTGGGAGAAATTATATCCCAGCCAGGGGAAGGAGACATAGATCACCCAATTTCTTTTGTGAGTAGGAGACTGTCTATAGAAGAGAAGAACTATACAACCACATAATGGGAAGGATTGGCGATGGTCTATGCACTACAAAAATTCAGCCATTATCTATTAGGGTCTCACTTTAATATGTATACAGACCATTTTGCATTAAAATACTTAGTCAACAAGGCAGTGTTGGGGGGGGGGGGAGAATATGCAGGTAGATCTTATTATTTCGGCAATACGACTTTGAAGTCATAGTGAAAATGGGGAAGATGAATGTAGTACTAGATTATATATCACACATATTGTAAGGGGAAGATGCGATAAATTTAGATGAAATATTCCCATATGCACAGTTATTTGTAGTAAGGATAGTGGATGATTATTTCTCAGACATCGTGTAGTTTCTCAACACAGACAAGGCTCCATTCGAGATTTCTATAGCACAAAAGAAACAACTGGTAGTGAAAGAAATAAATTATTAGTTGATTGTAGGGAATTTATACAAGATGGGTGCAGAGGGAATATTGAGACGCTGTGTGCTGGACCACAAAAGGACAATAATACTTGAATAAGTGCACGATGGAATTGTTGGAGGAAATTACGCAAGGAGAGAAACGACAAAAAATATTTTGTGCGGAAAAATTTGGTGGACAACACTTCACAAGGATGCAAAGGAATACTGTCAGTCATGTGATGTATGGCAATGAGTGGGAAAGCCATCTAGGAGGGAAGAAATGACTTTGAATCCTTAAGTTACATTGCAATCATTTGAGAAATGGGCCATAGACTTTGTGGGGCCAATCAAACCACAAGCAAGAAGCTCGGGGGAAAGGTATATCATTAATGCCACATAGTATTTGACAAGATGGGTAGAAGCATCCCCAATTATAGACTGTACTGTGGAAAATGCTACACGGTTTCTATTCGAAAATGTAGTCACAAGGTTTGGATATCCATGCATCTTACTCAGTAATCAAGGGACACACTTTCTAAAAAACATAACTGCAACATTGACTGAGGAGTTCCAAATTCATCACCAAAAGAGTACCCCATATCACCCTCAGGCTAATGGAATTGTGGAAGCTTTTAATAAGATCTTGGAGAATGCCTTAACAAAGATTTGCAATGTAGGGAAATACAATTGGGACTTAAGAGTTCCTTTTGTATTATGGGCTTATAGGACTACCAACAAGAAGTTGACAGGATGGACCCCTTTTAGGTTGGTCTATAGGAAAGAAGCAATAATTCCAATGGAGTTTATTTTGCCTAGCTTGTGCTTTGCAGAAATTACATAGATATCAGATACTGGTGCAATAGAGGAGTGGTTGGAACAATTAGTACAACTTGAGGAGGATTGGTTTGTCACAGGATTCCATCAGTAGGTTCAGAAAGCCAGAGAGAAGGCCTGGCATGATTGACACATTAAACAAAAGAATATTCAAGTTGGAGATTTGGTACTACTCTATGACAACAAGTATATGAAGCATCTAGGGAAATTTCGAATGCACTGGTGAGAACCCTATGTGATTTAGAAACTAACAGAGATAGGTGATGAATAGTTATAAACCTTGAATGGAGATGTCTTGGAAGGAATGGTGAATGGGAGTCGGGTGAGACTCTATAGATATGGTTGATAGGCTGTGTAGTAATTTGGGCCGCGTCGAAACACATGTATGATAGTAGTTGTAAAAAAAAAGAAAGAGGCATTGCGCCAAAATAAGAGATGAGATAGTTGGGAAATGACAAGACCGTTAAAAGCATTACATCATGGAAATGATGGTTACATGGTGGGAGTGACAAGTCATAAAAGCATCGGATGAGTCTTAAATAGGAAATTCGTTGGAAATCTTGACAGATCGACAATATGAGGGATAAATCATCGGATGGATTTTGTAATCAAGATGCAATTATGGAACAATTCAACAAACACGATGATAGATGGGACAAGTTGGTTAAGGCAGTATGGGACATGTATGGTCATAATGCAAACACAAAAACATAATAAGATCGTTGAGTGAAAATCATTCTTGCATACCAATGAGAGAAAAGGAAATCTAAGAGGAGAAAACAAGAGAATAGAGTAGAGCTACAACTTCCACATAACACACATAGGGCAAGTTAAGGAACCTATCATCAAAGACAAATGGGGAAAGACCGGTTAGCATTACCACTAGTCCCCCCCGGGGATGAGTAGGGAAGGAAATATTCTTGGAAAGACTGTGATCCTCAAGTTTGTGGATCATGACATTACCTATGAACAACCATTTCCAGAGCTGGCTAGGGAAAAAAAATCAGATGCTGAGAGCGTATCATATATTGGAGCTCGCATCGCTCGCAACGTAAATTTATACGAAGATTTCAATAGACTCAATAACATGTTCCGGGGTTACAAATGCTTCATGATAGTAAATAAGAAGGAATCAAATTAGGATTCCACTGAAAGAGAAGTTGCCCATAAATTGGCTTCGTATATAATGCCCAAATTGAACTTGAAGGATGTACCAACGAACATAGGAAAAGAGGAGGATGGTATTGGGCTCAATAAACCTCAGCATATTATCGACAAAGAATAAAATTACAAGAAGAGGAGGCTTAAAAGAATTATTTCTCTCAGTAGAAGTGATGGTTTTTCTATGGGAAACATGACCCCCGATGCCACCGTCTGAACTTAGCCTGTTCTTAGGCGAGAAGAAGCCTTCAAGAGGGAGAAGGAAGAAAATCTTAGGCTTATTACAAATAATTATAAACGAACAAGAGGAGAAGGCTAGGAAAGTGTTCAAGGAAAAGGATGAGGTAGAGAGCATGGCGAAGAAGACCCAAGCAACAATCCAAAAGTTGTATAAAGCAATTCCAAAATTTCTCCTAGTAGTCAAAGCGAGTATGGAGGAACAAGTGCAGATATAATATTTCAAGCTAAGGATCATGTTAGGATTTCCACTAGAGGTGCATGAAGGAAAAATGAGAATGACAACCAAAACAATTGTCAACATCAAGAATATTGAGGGTGTCTGCACGAAACTTTGTGAGGAGAACTTGCAGGTGTGCACAAAGTTGATAGAATACCTAGAGATTAAGGTCGTAGAGGCCAAGCTAAGAGAGGCGCAAGAACAAACACAACGAGAAGAAGAAAGGATGAATACACTACCACTGGTAGAGCGCATGTCAACCATTTTGGCTCAATGACAAACATAGGTAGAAGTGAAGAAAATGAGGGATCAACAAAAGATCCTTCAAAAGAGACTAGGACCACTGCAAGAAGAGGCAATGCGGGTAATTGGAGAGTTGGCTACAATGCAGGGTCGGGTCAAGAAAGAAGCGATGGAAGCAGAGGGAAAACTCACAAACTTTACCATGCAAGGAGCAGAGGATATTACAACAACAGAGGCCGAAATCATCAAAGAGGTAGAGGAGGAAAATAAAGCCTCTCAAAACTTCATTTCGACATGGAGGAGTAGGAAACATGCCTGAGTGGCTTGGGATGAGCCACGGGTGAGTGTTGGGGGCTTGATAGATAGGCAGTGTGGAAAGTAATTTTTGTAGTTTTGATAAAGTTTTGGGGAAAAATCCTAAGTATAGGAATAATGCATAGAAGGAGGAAAGTGCGCAAAAGGAAGACAAAACGCAAATCGAAGAATAAAGCTACACGAATAAAGAAAGGAAATAAAATCATAACAGGAAAATGACAACCCAACATCCTAGAAATAGAAGAACAACAAAAAAATGACATGAAGGATGAAACGTAGAAGAAAGGCGTTGAACAACTAGTTAACTAAGCTGGCCATGCATTGTAATGAGATATTTTTGGGATGAATAGATTAGGGTTCTTATTCATAGCTTTTGATATAAATATATAACGGGTCGGGAGATTGGGGGTTCAGTTTAGTTGGTTGGTTCAACAAGGTATTATCATAAAGTTTGATTATGATAGATTAGTTTATGTTACCGTCTGTTTGATACTAAGTCCAAAGCTATTGAATGTAACAATTGAAGGTTGGGAAAGATGAATAAAGGAATGATAGAGATATTTTACGAAATCCTGTGTTGTCTATGTTTTTGTGTTTGATTATGAATACTAGTTGCATGCATCATAGAATAACTTCAATTAATAGTTAATAGTGGTGCACTGATTCATGATTGTGACAGTAACAAATATACACAGTAAGCTGGAATATGATAAGTAAAGAAATATAAACCATGGGTAAGTTAATAATAGGACATAACCGAATTATTCACATAACATACTAAGGAAGAATGAACTAAATGTTTTCCTCCCATTCCCTTACCAATGTAGAAGCCTGGTTCTTGTAGTCCCCATAGATAAATTGGGTGAGAATTACTCTGCACAAGTAGGTGATGCCAAAAGGGCCGATGTCTATTGGGTTTTGTTGGTCTTAGAAAACCTGGACGTTGGGTCTTACAACCCGTGTAAAAAATATCACCAACACATCCATACAGATAGGTAGCAGGTGATTGGATGATGAGGTGGCAGAGGACATGGCACGATGTTGATGCAGAAAAATAGGTGGACCAACCATAAAGTGCCATGTGGCACTCTCCGATTGGTCAAATTGGATTAAGGGAATAAAATTATTTGGGTCAAATAGGAATCGAACCCATGACCTATGGGGGAATATTCCTAGAATATTCCAACGACTTAGAAAATATACTTGTAGTATCCCCCAAAATAAATTATTATTAAGTCTGAAAATACTTAGGAAATTATTTCCGTTTTTGGTAAATTCGAAATTGGAAAATTATTGCCATTTATGGAAATTCTGAATTTCCAATTTAGTTAATTGTAAATTATGATTTTGATTGTTGGGAAAAGATTTGATTTGTCCCAACCAACTCTTTGACTATGACACTTGTAAGAAACAAATATTTTTATACTTATTGCTGATGGACAAATGGAACAGCCAGGTTGAAATCAACTGACCATGACTCCATGAGTGGGGAACATTTTGGAACTACCTCATGGATGAATGTTACAAGTGGAAAATCATGAATTTGGCCATTGGTAGCCCCTGAAAATCAGGGATTTGGAAAGCTACGAAAATTCCCAAGGGGAAAATACCTAGGCACAAAGGCTTTTAGCATATATAACATATGGGAGGAGCCAGGATGCTGCCTAGTATGCTGGGGGGGGGGGGGNTAGTATGCTGGGGGGGGGGGGAGAATTATCACTTGTTGTTATGAACACTATTTTCTAAGTGTGAGGCAAGGATGAGCCTTTTTCTGAAACTGAAGAAGGACTATAGCTAAGGAGGAGTTGTGGAGTTTGCCCTCATGGATTCATGGTCAAGCTAGGGGGTGAACATAGTAAGTAGATTGGTTGTTCCATTCTAAGGTTAGGAGGAACTTGGTTGTTCCATCTGTTGTTCGGTAACTTGATCAGATATATCCATCTACTCTTCCTCTGATTGAATTTTATTTTGATTTAATGTCTGATAGAATACATCTATTTAATTCTGGAATAATTTTTTTTGTTGATTAAATTACTGATGGAATGGAATAAATTATAGGATAAACCCTTACAATTTAATTGTATTTGTTGAGTAAACTTTCTGTGTGTGTTAGCTGTGAATGGAACTGAAATATGTAAATATAATGGAGGATGCATCTAGGTTAAATGAAGTCAGTACTATTTTACTTCTAACATCACAGACATGTGATTATGTACGTATAGGTAATCAATTGAAGGAAAATAATTAGACTGTACAAATGCTAAATAAAGTGTTGGAAGTGTACTTGAGATTTAAATATATATGTATACCTATATTATTGTAAGTAAATATGCATAGGCATATTACTTAGTGAAGAATATCAAACCGTGTACATGTCAAAACAAGACTTAGGATGAATATCTATATATGTAGGAATATCAATCTCTCTCTCTCTCTCTCTCTCTCTCTCTCTCTATATATATATATATATATATATATATATATATATATATATATTTCCAAACTACTTAAACCTCTAATGACTCATACCATAAGATTTTCAATGCTGGATACATGAGAAAAATTGAGTAAATATTCCATCTTTATGACTATGCCAATAGCATAGGATTGTACAGTTCAGTTATTCACAACCGAAGTTCTTTGATTTGATATAAAATAACGCATGAGTGAAATCTCAGTGAATTAAATTACATAAATTTCGGAAACATATAAATATAAATGCATATGCATATTTCTGTGGATTTGAAGATGTGCAGCTATATGAATAACTAAAGAACGTTCGAATTTTTATAAAGATCAAAGTAGACCCAGAAGGGGGTATAAATAGAATTTCATTATACGAGTACATGTTTCTACCAATGAAGAGTCCTGAGTTATAAAATATCTAATACACAGAAACTAATGACTAACTATTACATAACTGGAGATTCAAGTTTTCCATTTAAAGTGGCTATACATTGGAACAAGTAGTTATAATCCTACTTCATTACAATAACGTAGAGGCAAAGATTTGGTAAATTAAATACATATAAACGTGTCTCATATCTCAGAGTCGAACCGACACTTAAAGAGTCTTCAACTCTACATAACACAAACTGAATATACAAATAACCCGTTGTTATGGGGGTCTAGTGTAAATTCCTATGATGACTATATTGTAGGATAGAATCGTTTTCTTTCGATAGAACCTGGGTTAATATTTTTTCAGAGCGCTGTAAAATGGAACCTGAGTACCTTTTGCATAGGAAGTTGTCCTAGAATACAAAGACTTGGAATGCATGCAGAACTGTAAGGATATCAATAAGAATATAATTAGTGTTAAGTCAGCGTTAAATAAAATTCAAATACAAAATGTAGAATAATTACCAGGGTAAATGATTACAAAAGAATTAACACAGATGAATATAAAGACTGCACTTAGCTTGTGATTTGGGACCCGTTGTTCCATCTACGTCATTGAAGGAGTCATCCACAGACCAAAGGAGGAGAAGTGGACTAAGGTTGGCCTGATGGGCACCCTCACAGAAAACAAGGTTCCCATCATTAGATCATAGTAATCAAATCTTTTACGATGCATGATAGTAGGAAAATAAAATAAGTTTTTTCAACGATTCAATAACGAACAAAATAAAACATGCTCCACAAAATAAATTATACGAATTCGGGTCATGGATGATGACACAATATTGTGCCTCCATAACCATAAGAAAATGTAAATTACAGGTCACTTACCAAGAATAAAACAAGAACATCACGGATTAACTACCGGATTCCGAACGGAGCATAAATTCAATCTTTTAAGAGTTATCAAGTCTGGAATAATACTACAGAGTGGGAATTTAGACCTCATATCTATGCATGTACATGCGCGATTAGGTTAAATAGAGAAATCTTGAATTGAAGCCAAACCCTGTACAATAATAAAGAAACCTCACCACAACTACAATAATGTGGTTGCAATATCACGAATTTAATTTTGAGAATGCCAGGTCTCCACAGTAAGCCAAGAAGTCGATAACTTACAGAGTTAATACTAAAGCAAGCAGAGAAAACAAGGAAATAATACAAACTATGTTTTTCTACAGGGAAATAACGAGAGTCGAGACCTTGCCCTGACGGAAAAATCCTCGTGAAAAGGATATGGGTCTTGCCGGAGAAATTTAAACATAACAAGACTAATCGACATTGATTTCTTTTAGGGGCCTTTATATTAGGGTTTAATCATTGGTTTTACAACAATAGATATTCCGCAAGAAACTCCCAAATTAAATTCCAGATTACACAACAAAGAAATAACTGAGGGTTTTTGTTGTTGACATAACCCTAACATATCCGAGACTATCCTTGTTTCAAACTGAAAACCGCCTGTGTAGAATCCTTCATAAATTAATGGTTGTTGAAGAATGGAATGGCTACCTCACGAAAGAGCTAAGACACAAGCCATAACCACTGTAAAACTTATGTATCTACCCATGACCAGAAATAAATATTCCATAGAGTTAAACACTAACGAAGGGGAGAATCTTCACTAGAAATCGTAAAGAATAATAGTTGCAGAGATGACTAAAACCTCCCACCCGACTACATATAGCATAAGCATGTCATGGACTTACCGGTTGGTCGCATAGCCTTTTGCATTCCACCGGGTAAATATCTCCAGGTCGTCGGCCTCCCTCGTCGAGGAATAACACAGAGTTAACACTAAAGCATTCTACATAAGACTCACAATAGTCCTGGAAACCCTTATTGCGTAGAGTAATAGTGGAAGTACGACAACGACATCTGACCATGTGACGGGACAGAGGTGGCACAACTGTATTGGACACGGGTCTAGTGACAACCTCAATATTTCCTCTCGCAGGGTCTCCATTAATGGAATTGACAAAGGTCTTTAACTCAAGACCGACAAAACCTTTCGAATTCATATTGAGTTATTGCGAGAGAGGAAAAATCCTTTAAGACACAATACACAGGATTGTCAAATCTAGTTTATTGTTTAATTAAGGCGTGACTAACAGTTCGTTATCGATGAATATTTTCCGAAAGACAACTATGATAATAATATTCAAAAGTTTTAACGATGACTAGTGATGACAAGGTCTTTGTTCAACCTTTTAAAATAACGTATAATCACCGTTATATAAGGCATGTAATCTTTTCATTAAGGGTACATGCTTTCGATTCTTTATGTCATGAACATTGTCTATTGTGTAGGGAGATTTATTTTCGTAATTTCGAATGGGGGTTTTCTCATGTGCGCTAACATAGAAGTCGATGCTTAGAAATGAGTATAGGACTAAGAGTCCTATATATGAAACAAACACATATATGAAAGTATTATGATACTAGTAGGGTTGAATATTTATAAAGGGTCAATGTTTAAAATGTGAAAGATTAATATTTGTAGATATGCTTGAAATCTGAGAGGTGAGGGTATGACAAAGTCACCCCTTTCCCTTCTGTATAGAAATTATGTGAAGTATGACGTAAGTCAGAGTAAGAATATTTTGAGATGACAATTCATCATTTTGATAACTAGAAATTATGAACCACAAAAGTTAACAACGATGATAATTATTTACGTCTATTAACTATAAGTCTTCCAGAATAAGTTGTTCAAAGAAAAAGAAGATTTAATGTTCCTCAGTTTTTTTTTTATTGGTAAATTTGGGGTACATTACATATGGTATCAGAGAAAAGGTTACAACACTTGGACCTTAAACAGGGCCAAAAATATTTGCTTGGCACATATTTTCTATTTTATGAAAAACTAACAAAACAATTATTGTTACAAACAAAAAAACTTTATTTTTGTTGTGATCATGGCAACACAGAATGAAGCAGAGATTGGACTCGAGGAGAATCCTGAGCAAAGACCTCTTGAAGAACAAAGGCATAACAGTGACAGAAGTTCACCTACCGAGGTTCTGGAAACTATGCGAAATCTCATTGTGGAAATGCAAGTTTTCAAAGCAGACAATGAGAAACTTAAAAAGGCACAACAAGAACAACAATAAATAAATGAAGTAATTCTATGTAACATAGTAACAAAGAAGATCCCGAAAGACAATAATGAGGAAGAATAGGTTAGTAAAAGGGCCTCCAAAAATTCTGGTCCTGAAGGAGAAAAAGGGGACAACTCTTCTGAAGGTACACCATCAGCAGAAGATAAAACAAACATGGGAAGAAAAAGAAACAGGTGGATCACCTGGAGGGAGATTTTAAGAAAATCAAACAGTCCACCTTTGACAGGGAATCTAGAACAGGAGAGGATTATGAAGCATGGTTATTGGACATAAAAATAATTTCCAAATATACAACTATTCCAACAATATGAAGGTCAGAATGGCCATCTATAACCTGAAAGGAAAAGTAAGCATATGGTGGCAGGATCTGAAGTTGGCCAAGGGCCTAAAGGAAAAATAGATGGAGTGGTCGGATTTTAAGAAATACTTTAAGAAACAGTATTTATATAAAAGTTACTATGAAAGAAAAACCAAAGAGTTTTATGAGCTACGACTCGGTCAAATGGCTATGGATGACCTGATAAACAAATTCTTGGAATTATTAAGGTTCGTGCCTTATATCCGGGAGGATAAAGTAAAAATCTAGTGGTTCCTAAGCTGTTTACCACAGTCCTATAAGGACATAATCGAATTCAAAAACCCCAAGTCCTTAAGTGAAGTTTTCAGGAAGGTCCGAATGTGTTACGACCAATACAAACAACGGTCAGAATTTCCCAAGGCTTGGAAAGACAAGAAACAAGACCGAATGAATCATCGGAAGAAGGGATATCAACCAACCTCTTTTCACAATGCAACAAAGAGTTTTCCAAGGAAATATTTTCACTCCAATAATCGAAACACCCAAGGAGGTGGTAAGTCAGTCAATCTGGGAACAAAGAAGTTTGGGGACAACCCCAATAAACCGTTAAAATGATGGGAATGTGGAGAACCTCACTTAAGGAGGAATTGTCCACATTTGACTTCAGTGGCCAGGACTATGGTTCACAATCTATAGGAAGCCTCTATGGTGGGAGATGTGGGAAGAAGTTTACATCGGATCAATGCAGTCATGGATGGCCGACAAACTGATCACCAGTCCACTATAGTGGAAATTGAAGGTAAAACTAACAATACTTGTATTTATGTTTTAATTGATCCAGGAGCTACGTTGAGTTATCGCTCCTGGTGTAGTGGATTTAAATAAACTTAAGAAAACAAGACATGAAAAATCTTGGCTAGTACAACTAGCAACATGAACAAAATGAAAAGTATCTGATTTTATTTCTGACTGTGAGTTTAATTTAGGTGATCAAAACACAAAGATAAATTTTGAATATTCTACCGTTAGGGTCTTATGATATAATTATTGGAATGGACTGGTTAGAAAGGCATCAAGTAGTTTTAGATTGTTATGAAAAATCACTCAAGTATAAAGACAAAAACGACACTGTTAGGACAATACAAGGAATACAAAAACCAATCTTAGTTAGGCAGATTTCAACAATGCAATTTAAGAAGTGCATGAGAAAAGGTTGCCAGATTTATGCTATCCAAGTGACAAATCTGTTGGAAAAATAAATAAGCCAAGCTTAGAGGTTTTTTTCATCTTGCATGATTTTAGAGATGTGTTTGTTGATGAGATACCTGAATTGCCCCCAAGGAGAGAGATATACTTTTCTATCGATCTGCTGCCTGGTTCAACTCCTATATCTAAGGTGCCCTACCAAATGAGTTTACCTGAGTTAACATAATTAAAGATTCAACTACATGAACTGTTGGACAAGGAATACATCCGGCCAAGTGTCTCACCATGGGGAGCACCAGTCCTTTTTCTTCAAAAGAAAGACAAAACTTTAAGATTATGCATTGATTACAAACAATTAAACAAAATGAATATTAAGAACAAATACCCCTTACCTAGAATCAATGATCTGTTCAATCAAGTAGGTGGGGAAAACATATATCCTAAATTGGATTTAAGATCTGGTTATCACCAGGTTAGAATAAAAGATGAGGTCATAAGTAAAACAACATTCAAAATGAGATATGGACATGACGAATTCGTTGTTATACCGTTTGGTCTCACTAATGCGCCAACGACATTTATGTGTTCAATGAACAACATCTTCAGTCAATACCTGGATAAGTTTGTTTTGGTATTTATTGATGATATCCTAGTGTATTCTAAAACAAAAGAAGAACACGAAGAACATCTAAGGATAGTACTGCAAACTTTAAGAAGACACAAACTGTATGCTAAATTCGACAAGTGTGACTTTTATCAAAAGAAAACACAATACCTAGGACATGTAATATCTGAAGAAGGTATTGCAGTCGATCCTAAGAAAATAAGAGCCATCATGGAATGGTTGATCCCTAAGGACATAGTGGACATCCATTCATTCATGGGAATCACCGGATATTACCACAAATTTATAGATGGATTCTCTAAGATTGCATACCCTATCACATTTTTACAAAAGAAGGGAACCAAGTTTAACTGGTCACAAAAATGTCAGGACAATTTTAAGAAGTTAAAGGAATTGTTAACAATCACACCTGTTTTAAAGGTGGAAGATCCGGATAAATACTTCACAGTCTGTGTGGATGCAAGTAAAGAAGGTTTGGGAGGCGACCTAACTCAAGTAGGGAACATTATTTGTTATGAGTTCCAAAAACTAAAATATCATGAACGAAACTACGTCACTCACGATTTAGAGTTAACAAATGTCATCCACACATTAAAAATGTGGTGACACTATATAATGGGAATTTTTTGTTGTTGTTGTTGACTGATAACAATGGTGTGAAATTTTTGTTTAGTCAACCAGAACTTAACGCAAGGAAAGCAAGATGGTTGGCCTTCTTGAGCGAATTCAACTTCGAGGTAAGACACATCAAGGGTAAGGACAATAGGGTGGCTGATGATTTAAGTAGAAGAATTCATGCGCTGTTTGAAATAAACATTAGCAGGGCTGAAAGAAATCTTGAGCAGAGGATAAAGGCTGCAGGTAATAATGATGAAAATTACATTAAAACAGTGACAAATTTACGAAATAATGCAGAAAAGTGAGACATAACAGATCCGAGTTTGGACATAAATGGTCTACTACGATTTAAAAACATAATATACATACCAAATTTTGTTGAATTAAAGTTAATAGTTTTGGACGAAGTACACAAGAAACCATATTCTGGTCATCCGGGATACCAGAAAACGCTAACAACACTAAGGAAGTTATTTTATTGGCCTAATATGAAGGGCGAGACATCATAATACTTATCTAAGTGCCAATATTGTCAACAAGTGAAGCTGAACACCAACATCTAGACGACCTGTTGCAACCTTTACATGTACCAGAATGGAAATGGGAGACTATATCACTAGATTTTATTACAGGTTTGCCTAGAACTCAAAAACATAATGATTCAATTATGGTAGTAATCGATAAGATTAGTAAGTCTGCACACTTTATTCATGTAAAGTTTAATTTTAAATCTATTAGCATTGCTGAAATATTCATGAAAGAATTTTTTAGACTGCATGGTATTCCTAAAATGGTGATTTCAGATATAGAGACGTAAAATTTACATCTACATTTTGGAAAGAATTTTTTGCAGGGTTAAATACTAACTTGAATTTCAGCACAATCTATCATCCACAAACGGATGGGTAGACCAAACGAACAAACCAAACTGTGGAACATATACTATGAATGTACATAAGGACAAAACCAAGCAAGTGGTAAGACTACCTGCACTTGGTGGAATTTGCGTACAACAATGGTTACCAAACATCGACTAAGATGAACCCCTTCGAAGTACTGTATGAAAGAAAGTGTACGAGTCCGATTAGATGGAATAACCCAGTTCACAGACTCATGGTGGGACCAGAAATTCTCCAGGAAATGGAGAGTACGGTAAGAAAGGTACATAAGAATTTAAAAGAAGCACAGGAGAGACAAAAAAGTTCACAGACCTAAAAAGAAGACACCATGAATTCCAAGTGGGAGACCACGTTTATTTAAAATTCAAATCCAGAATAAGTTTACTAAATCTAGGGAACTATTCCAAGATGAAAACCAGGTTTTGTGGCCCTTTCGAGATCTTACTCGAATTGGACCAGTGGCATCCCAACTTGCACTTCCTGCAAATATGAAAATTCATAATTTATTTCATGTTTCTTTGTTAAAAAATTATCTTCATGATCCTACTCACATGATTGATTGGAACATGGTGTAGGTGGAACCATAAGGTGAGTTCCCAACGGAACCTCTGCGCATTCTGGATAGGAGAGAAATAGCACTACAGACCAGAACCGTCGCCTAGGTAAAAGTGAAAGGGAAACACTTTAACCTTGAGGAGGCCACTTGGGAATTGGAAGGAGATTTGCAGAAATCTCATCCAACCCTGTTTTGAGAAAGGAACAAACATTGAGGACAATGTTGCACTGAAGGGGGAAAGGATGTTACATCCCCTAAAATAAATTATTATTAACTCTGAAAATACTTAGGAAATTATTTCCGTTTTTGGTAAATTTGAAATTGGAAAATTATTGCCATTTATGGAAATTCCAAATTCCAAATTTAGTTAATTGTAAATTATGATTATGACTGTTGGAAAAATATTTGATTTGTCCCAACCAACTATTTGACTATGATAATTGTAAGAAACAAATATTTTTATATTTATTGCTGATGGAAAAATGGAACAACCCGGTTAAAATCAACTGACCATGACTCCATGAGTGGGGAACATGTTGGAACTACCTCAGGGTTGAATGTTACAAGAGGAAAATTAGGAATTTGGCCATTAGCAGCCCCTGAAAATCAGGGATTTGGAAAGCTGCAAAAATTCCCAAGGGGAAAAGACCTAGGCACAAATGATTTTGGCATATATAGCATATGGGAGGAGGCAGGATGCTCCCTAGTATGCTTGNGGGGGGGGGGGGGGGGGGGGGGAGAATTATCACTTGTTGTTATGAACACTGTTTTCTGATTGTGAGGAAAGGAGGATCCTTTTTTCTGAAACTGAAGAAGGACTATAGCTAAGGAGGAGTTTTGGAGTTCACCCTCATGGATTCATGGTCAGGGTAGGGGGTCAACGGAGCAAGTAGATTGGATGTTCTATTCTAAGGTTGGGAGGAACTTGGCTGTTCCATCTGTTTTTCAGTAAATTGCTCAAATATGTCTATCTACTCTTTCTATGATCGAATGCTGTTATGATTTAATGGTTGATAGAATACATCTATTTAATTCTGGATGACATTTTTCTGTTGATTAAATTACTGATGGAATGGAATAAATTATAAGATAAACCCTTACAGTTTAATTGTATTCGTTGAGTAAAATTTATGTGTTTGTTAGATGTGAATGGAACTAAATTATGTAAATATACTGGAGGATGCATCTAGGTTAAATGAAGTCAGTACTATTTTACTTCTAACATCACAAACATGTGATTATGTACGTATAGGTAATCAATTGAAGGAAAATAATTAGACTGTACAAATGCTAAATAAAGTGTTGGAAGTGTTCTTGAGATTTAAATATATATGTATACCTATGTTACTGTAAGTAAATACGTAGAGCCGTATTACTTAGTGAAGAATATCAAACCGTGTACATGTCAAAACAAGACTTAGATGAATATCTATATATGATATATATATATATATATATATATATATATATATATATATATATATATATATATATATATATATATATAGTGGTTGTATCGAATGTTTCCTAACTACGTAAACCTCTAACGACTCATACCATAAGATTTTCAATGCTGGATACACGAGAAAAAATGAGTAAATCTTCCATCTTTATGACTATGCCAATAGCATAGGATTGCACAGTTTAGTTATTCAAAAACGAAGTTCTTTGTTTTGATATAACATAATGTAGGAGAGAAAGCTCAGTGAATTAAAAGACATAAATTTAGGAAACATATAAATATAAATGCATATGCATATTTTTGTGGATTTGAAGATGCACAGCTATATGAATAACTAAAGAATGTTCGAATTTTTATAAAGATCAAAGTAGACCCAGAAGGGGGTATAAATAGAATTTCATTGTATGAGCACATGTTGCTATCGATATAGAGTCCCAAGTTACGAAATATCTAATACACAGAAACTAATGACTAATTGTTACATAACTGGATATTCAAGTTTTCCATTTAAAGTGGCTATACATTGGAGCAAGTAGTTAGAGTCCTACTTCAATACATAACACAAACTGAATATACAAATAACTTGTTGTTATGGGGGTCTGGTGTAAATTCCCACGATGACTATATTCTAGGATAAAATTGTTTTCTTTCGATAGAACCGAGGTTAATATTTTTCAGAGCGCTGTAAAATGAAACTCGAGTACCTTTTGCAGAGGAATATGTCCTAGAATCCAAAGACTTCGAATGCGTGCAAACCTGTAAGGATATCAGAAGAATATAATTAGTGTTAAGTCGACGTTAAATAAAATTCAAATACAGAATGTAGAATAATTACCAGGGTAAATGATTACAAAAGAATTAACATAGATGAATATAAAGACTGCACTTAGCTTGCGATCTGGGACTTGTTGTTCCATCTGCACCATTGAAGGAGTCATCCACTGAACAAAGGGGGAGAAGTGGAACAAGGTTGGCCTGATGGGTACCCTCACATAAAACAAGGATCCCATCATTAGATCACAATAATAAAATCTTTAACCATGAATGATGGTAGGAAAATAAAAGAAGCTTTTTCAATCATTCAAGAATGCACAGAATAAAACATGCTCCACAAACAAAAGTATATGAATTAGGGTCATGGATGATGCTACGATATTGTGCCTCCATAACTATAAGAAAATCTAAATTACAGGTCAGTGACCAAGAATAAAACAAGAACATCACAGATTAACTACCGGATTCCAAACAGAGAATAAACACAAATATTTTAAGAGTTATCAAGTCTGGAATAATATTACATAGTGGGGATTTAGACATCGTATCTATGCATGTACATGCGCGATTAGGGTAAACAGAGAAATATTGAATTGAAGCCAAACCCTGTACAACAACAAAGAAACCTCACCACGACTACAGGAATGTGGTTGCAATATCACAAATTTAATTCCGAGAATGCCAGGTCTGCATAGTAAGCCAAGAATTCGATAACTTACAGACTTAATCCTAAACCGAACAGAGTAAAAAAGGAGAGAATACAAACTATTTTTTTCTACAATGAACATGGTAAGGTTCAACACAGTTAAGGAGTAAGTTTAAATGATGAGATTCGAGACCTTTCCCTTACAGAAAAATCCTCGCGAAAAGGATATGGGTCTTGCCTGAGAACTTTAAACATAAGAAGACTACTCGGCATTGATTTCTTTTAGGGGAATTTATATTTGGGTTTAATCACTGGTTTTACAGCAATAGGTATGTCGCGAGAAACTCCCAAATTAAATGCCAGATTACACAACAAATAAATAACGGAGGGTTTTTGTTGTTGACATAACCCTAACATATCCAGGACTATCCCCATTTCAAATTGAAAACCGCCTGTGTAGAAGCCTTCATAAATCAATGGTTGTTGCAGAATGGAATGACTACCTCACTGAAGAGCTAAGACACATGCCATTCACCACTATAAAACTTATGTATCTACCCATGACCGGAAATAAATATTCCAAAGAGTTAAAGACTAACGAAGGGGAGAATCTTCACTAGAAATCGTAAAGAATAATAGTTGCAAAGATGACTAAAACCTCCCAAAGTTACCACCCGACTACAGATAGAATAAGCATGTTGTGGAATTACCATGTGGTCGCATAGCCTTATGCATTCCAACCGGTAAATATCTCCAGGTCGTCGACCTCCCTCGCCGAGGAAAAACACAGAGTTAACACTAAAGCATTCCGTAGAAGACTCACAATAGTCCTAGAAACCCTTATTGTGCAGAGTAATAGTGGAAGTATGATGACTATATCTAACCATGTGACAGGACAGAGGTGGCACAACTGTATTGGACACGGGTCTAGTGAAAACCTCGGGATTTCCTCTGGCAGGGTCTCCATTAATGGATTGGACAAAGGTTTTTAAGTCAAGACTAACAAAAACTTTGAATTCATACTGAGTTAATGTGAGAGAGGACAACTCCTTTAAGGCACGACACATAGGATGATCAAATCTAGTTTATCATCCAGTTAAGGCGTGACTAACAGTTCGTTATCGATGAAGCTTTTTCGAAAGACAACTATGATAATAATATTCAGAAGTTTTAATCATGACTAATGATCACAAGGCCTTTGTTCGAACTTTTAAAATACCATATAATCATCATTATATAAGGCCTCTAATATTTTCATTAAGGGTACATGCTTTCGATTCTTTATGTCATGAACATTGTCTATTGCGTAGGGAGATTTATTTTTGTAATGTTGAATGGGGGTTTTCTCATGTGAACTAACATAGAAGTCGATGCTTAGAAATGAGTATAGGACTAAGAGTCCTATGTATGAAACAAACACATATATGAAAGTATTATAATACTAGTAGGGATGAAGATTTATAAAGGGTCAATGTTTAAAATGTGAAAGGTTAATCTTTGTAGATATGCTTGAAATCCAAGAGGTGAGGGTATAGAAAAGTCACCCCTTGCCCTTCTGTATAGAAATTATGTGCAGTACGAGGTAAGTCAGAGTAAGAATATTTTGAGATGACAATTCATCATTTTGATAACTAGAAATTATGAACCTCGTAGAAGTTAACAACGATGATAATTACCTACTTCTATTAACTATAAGTCTTCTAGAATAAGTTGTTCAAAGAAAAAGAAGATTTAATGTTCCTCTGATTTTTTTTTTATTGGTAAATTTGGGGTACATTACATATGGTATCAGAGCAAAGGTTACAACACTTGGACCTTAAACAGGGCCAAAAGTATTTGCTTGGCACATATTTTCTGTTTTATGAAAAACTAACAAAACAATTACTGTTACAAACAAAAAAAAAATTATTTCTGTTGTGATCATGGCAGCACAGAATGAAGCGGAGATCAGAATCGAGGAGAATCCTGAGAAAATACCTCCTAAAGAACAGAGGCAAAACAATGACAGAATTTCACCTACCGAGGTTCTAGAAACTATGAGAAATCTCATTGTGGAACTGCAAGTTTTCAAAGTAGACAATGAGAAACTGAAAAAGACAGAACAAGATCAACAAGAAATAAATGAAGTAATGTTGTGTACCATAGTAGCAAAGAAGAGGCCGAAGGACAAAACCAAGCAAGTGGGAAGACTACCTTAACTTGGTGGTATTTGCATACAACAATGGTTACCAAACATTGGCTAAGATGAACCCCTTCGAAGTACTGTATGACAGAAAGTGTACGAATCCGATTAGCTAGAATAACCCAGTTCACAGACTGATGGTGGGACCAGAAATTATCCAGGAAATGGAGAGTACGATAAGAAAGGTACAACAGAATTTAAAAGAAGCATAGGATAGACAAAAAAGTTACGCAGACCTGAAAACAAGACACCAGGAATTCCAAGTGGGAGACCATGTTTATTTAAAAGTCAAATCCATAATAAGTTTACTAAAGCTAGGGAACTGTTCCAAGTTGGCACCTAGGTTTTGTGGCCCTTTCGAGATCTTAGCTCGAATTGGGCCAGTGGCATACCAACTTGCACTTCCTGCAAATCTGAAAATTCATAATGTATTTCATGTTTCTTTGTTAAAAAATTATCTTCATGATCCTACTCGCATGATTGATTGGAACATGGTGCAGGTGGAACCAGAAGGCAAGTTCCAAGTGGAACCTCTTCACATTCTGGACATGAGAGAAATAACACTATGGAACAGAACCGTCACCCAGGTAAAAGTACAATGGAAGCACTTTAACCCTGAGGATTCAGGAGGCCACTTGGGAATTGGAGGGAGATTTGCAGAAATCTAATCCAACCATGTTCCGAGAAATGAATGAACACTGAGGGCATGGTTTCATTGAAGGGGGAAAGGATGTAATATCCCCCAAAATAAATTATTATTAAGTCTGAAAATACTTAGGAAATTATTTTCGTTTTTGGTAAATTCGAAATTGGAAAATTATTGCCATTTATGGAAATTTCGAATTTCGAATTTAGTTAATTGTAAATTAGGATTATGATTGTTGGGAAAATATTTGATTTGTCCCAACCAACTCTTTGACTATGACACTTGTAAGAAACAAATATTTTTATATTTATTGCTGATGCACAAATGGAACAACTGTTTTGAAATCAATTGACCATGACTCCATGAGTGGGGAACATGTTGGAACTACCTCAGGGATGAATGTTACAAGTGGAAAATCAGGAATTTGGCCATTAGCAGCCCCTGAAAATCAGGATTTGGAAATATGCAAAAATCCCCAAGGGGAAAAGACCTAGGCACAATTTCTTTTGTCATATATAGCATATGGGAGGAGGTAGGATGCTGCCTAGTATGCTGGGGGGGGAGGGGTGGAGAATTATCACTTGTTTTTATGAACATTGTTTTCTGAGTGTGAGGGAAGAAGTAGTTTTTTTCTGAAACTAAAGAAGGACTATAGCTAAGGAGGAGTTCTGGAGTTCGCCCTCATGGATTCATGGTCAGGCTAGGGGGCGAACAGAGCAAGTAGATTGGTTATTGCGTTCTAAGGTTGGGAGGAATTTGGCTGTTCCATCTGTTGTTCGATAACTTGCTCAAATATGTCCATCTACTCTTTCTCTGATCAAATGTTATTTTATTTAATGGCTGATAGAATACATCTATTTAATTCTTGATGAAATTTTTCTGTTGATTAAATGACTGATGGAATGGAATAAATTATAGGATAAACCCTTACAGTTTAATTGTATTCATTGAGTAAAATTTATGTGTGTGTTAGTTGTTAATGGAACTGAATTATGTAAATATAATGGAGGATGCATCTAGGTATTAATAATGGGATTCCATGAGGAATGAAATGTTATTCCACTCAATTCATGAGGTTTCCCTACTATGAGGAGATAAAAATAGCTCATTTGTTTGATACAATGCATATTGGGAAGAATGTGACAGAAACGTTATGGCGAATCATAGATGGTAGGAGGGATAAAGAAAAAATTGTCAAAATTTGTATTGACATTGAGGAAGCCAATCATGAAATGCAAAGTGTGATCTGATCAAATAGAGATGGACTAGACCGAAATAAACTTTCATCATTATTAACAGAGAAAAAAAGCAATGATGTAAAATAGGTCATTCAAATAATTAAATTTCCCACGGGTTTTTCTTCAAACATAAATAATATCTTAACAAAGAAAGGTGAATTTGGTGGGGTAGAAACACATGATTGGCATACCTTCATTAAGGTAATAATTTTGGTATACATATTTATATATATTGGCCTTATACATCTCTTAAGTTTTTTTATTTTTTTTTGTCTACTTTGGTCGAAACAAATAACGATTCATTTTTTTTTGTTACAATATGTTCTACCGCTATCTCTCCCAAACGACTTTGAAAACAATGTCAAAAAAGTTGTATATGATCTTCGCAAATACATGAGGTAAGTAGTTGTGATTTATATGCAAAATGTTCTTTCAATTCGTTGATGTACTTAATGACATGTGTTTTACATGTAATGTAATATATTATATTATGTTATGTTGAAACATGTTATTTTCTTGTGTCGTGATCTCAGACAGATGGTTTTCATTGAAAGAAATCCATGAAGACGATATAAAGTATTGGAAGAAATAAATTCCTTGGCTAATGTGTGAAATGAAAAAGTATATACCTCCAACAGTTTTCAATGCACAATAGCACTACCTCATACACCAAGTTGAGAAGATTGAAATATGTGGACTTGTGCACACAAGGTCAATGTGAATGGTGGAGAGGCACATGAAATCATTGAAGGCTTTGGTTAGACAAAGAGCATGTCCTGAGGGTTCTATAGTGGAGGGATATATGGTATATCAATCCATGGTGTACATTAGTCAGTATCTTCCTAAATTAGCAGTGCCAACTATGCATGTATTGGATCACATTTGGGATGTGAACTCCATCAAAAAATTTTAAGATCAGGAGCACCTGTTGGGGAAAGGTAGAATGAAAAAAATGAAAGGTAATATATTAATAATTGTGAAGATTTATATTAATACATATAAATTTTCATTTTTTTTGGTATATGATCATGCTCATTAATATATTAATATATGTTATTTCATAAATTATTAATATTTACCATGGACGTTATAACTAATATTTAATATTGGTGAATTATGATTTTTTGATTCAGTTGCTCAAGATTGGGATGCATTACATTTATATATTGAGAAAACAATCTTGACTGGATGAATGTATGGATTGAAAGATGTAAATAACATCATGGAGATAGGTTATCATGGCAATGATTGTTTGAATTGGTTAGAGAAGCTCGTCGTAACAGAGATGACAATGTTACACAAAGGGAAATTGATTTAGCATATGGTTTGAAAGATGGACAGACAAGAAAATTCACCCATTTTATTCAATTATTTTATATTATATTAATGTGACTACATGTGTACTTATATCTTTTTCAGATACTTTCCAAGTTATATAAATATGTTAATTTATTAATTGACAACGCATCTTTTACATATATGGAATATTGCAATTGAAACACCACAAGGCTATGTGGCGCAATGGTCGTAAATTTCGCATCAAACAGTTGGATGAAACTAGGAAAACTTCTGATAGTGGGATAGCTGTAGTATTCCAGGTCACTAATTTTTCCTTTAGGAATGATAGACATCCCCAAGAATCTGAAAATAGATACTATGGGTATTTGAATGATATACTTGAGTGTGACTTTAATTCCTTCAAATTAGTTTTGTTCGACGTCAAATGGTATAGGTTACGAATGCATGAACGCGATGAGGAAATAATTGTTATTCAAAATTCCAATGGATTTCTGATGATTAAAACAACAATGTTTGAAAGAGGACATGATCGCTATGTTTTTCCAAGCCAATGTGAACATGTATTTTAGTCAAATGTTCCAGGTGAGAGGGATTGGTCATTTGTTGTTAGATATGATCCAAGAATAAGGCCAGTTAAGTATACTCATGTCCACGAAGAAGATGATATTGAATAAGAATATGATTCACCATATCAGATAGAGCCGGAAGATCATGTGGGGTCGACAGACGAAGAAGATCATGATCCAGGTGTAGGAGATAATGCAATTCTTGATGATGATGTAGATGAAAATATGCTCGAAAATGACATTAATGACGATGATGATATCGTCAATCCTTTCAACATTGTTTCTGAACCAGATGATGATACAGATGTTGAGTTCGATGAAGAAGAAGATAAAAAATCAGGATGATTATACAGATGTTGAGTTGGATCAAGAACGTGACTATATATTTTAATTTGTATGAATTATTCTCTTAAAATAATTTACTTATGTCATGGGTTGATTACATGTTTTTAAATTTTATGCGACATTTTTATATCCTATGTTACATGTTGATTAATTATTATGTGAAACCTGAAAATAGTCGCCAATATAATAAAGTACGTGGTAAACTAACAATATCATTTACAAACACATAATTTCATTTAGCTTCAGTAATTTTAGTTTTTGTAGTTTCTATGCATGAATCTTACTAGGTTGCTTTCAATTATTTTCTATTTTATAGATTGGGTATTGGGGAATTGAGAGTGATGTGAGGGGGAGGGGAGGGGCCACATGAGCTTCCACCTTCACGTGGTTGGCCTTGTTCAGTAGAGGATAAATTATTCTTGAAACCAAGAGAATCTCATTCATTTTTATACCATCATGATCATAGATAGACTATTCACATGTCTTAATGATATGAGAGGGTTTCTGGACTCAAATTTGACTCACACACCCATTTGTTTCCATCATAAATTTGACTCCCAAAGACAAATGTTATGGTCTAATTTTCCCAAACTATGCCCTAATTTTCCCAAACTATGAATGGGTTAGGACTAGAGTCAAGCTCAACATGGTCTTCTTTCCCCGCTAATTCTACCAATCACATTCCCTTGGATGTGATTTCTCTAGATTATAGTAGCTGGGGACAATGGGGAATCTCGTTAATGATCCATTCATGCGCATCACTAATTAGATGACGAGGCATCTGACTACCTTAAGAGAGTCATAGTTACTTCCTCCATTTATCTGTGCTTGGTTGAATTTATTCACTTTGACATGCAGAGCAATGAGAATAAATCACATCATGTCTTTAGAAGGGTTATGGGTTATGGATTGATGATTTAGAAGGTTAGGGGGTGTAGATTCAAGGTCTATATTAGGTGATTATTAACACATTAACCCCTATATAATATATTAATTATTAAATATATAATATATTAATTATTATATATTAATTATTATATATATAATATATTAATATTATATAATAAAATATATAATATATTAATTATTATAATAGACATCAATTATATAATACAAAAATTATATACAGTTATAATATATATTAATTATATATAATAATCCAAACCAAAAACAAAAAAAATTACATTTCAAACCTATTACATTTCACACCTGTATGTGCATGAGGAGAGAAAACCTTGAGGAGACCACACAAGGAGATCAGGCGAGAGTCGAGGAGAGAATAAGAGGAGATCCGAGGAGAGCACACTGTGAGGAGAGCCGATGAGAGAACACCGTGAGTAGCTTCCCAAACCATGAGATCTGCGCGAGGGAACTTCAAAGAAGGAGATCTAGGGCACAACATCGGAGAAGAAATAAGTCATAGAGGGCGGAGGAGACCGAGCTAGAGGGAACATTGTGAGTATGCTTGAGAATGGTGAGTGGTTGTTACCATAATTCACTTTTCATTATTGTCCAAATTGATTTGGAAAACCTTCACATTGTAAATAAATCCAATCAATCGAGTTGATTATGTTTGCTCACCTGTGTTTGGGAGGGTGGTTGTTAGCATGCATAATGGCCAAACACAATGAGAATTCTTCCATCATGTTAATGCATTTAGGAAGGATCTACTTCACCAAGAATCTCAACCCCTTAAGAATTCCATTTTGATCAATTTGAAGAAGGTCATCATGCCTTCCTTCCCAACATGATTTTTTTGCATTGAGATCCAACTTTTAAAAATATGGATCACGCCAAATCATATCAGAAATCATATCAATGGGTAGGCCAAGGAAACGTATGGATGATGAGGTCATATCAGTGTCTTTGGATTCAATATCCTTTGTGCATAGAAATTTTGTTGATGGGGATTACTCTTAGATATTTAACATAGTCATTCTCTCGATGTTTATTGAGATAAGCATAGAGTTGCACCTTTCTTAATTTCACAATTGTGAGGCTATTGAATCCTACAAGGGAGTTGAACGATTCAAGAGGAGAGGGGTTGGATAAAACGAAGAGGAACATTCCTATTTCCCCCTTTTGGGATCATGATCACATAATAAGAAGGAATAACCTCTTCAAGGATGTCCTTTAACTATGGATTAATACAAATACCAAGGAAATTTTCCTAGTCATTGGAATGATTAAGGAAAACAATCATCGACATAAAAAATTATATGTAAAATAGAAATAAAGAGGAGTATATGTGCAATGTATCAAAATAAAATAAAATATTATTAAACTTCTTTAAGATCCACAATTAACTCCAAGAAAACCCCCTCAAAGTTGGGCACTCCTCAATAAAGGTGGAAAGATGATCAAAGTAGGGTTTGACAAAGTCTTTGTTGCCGCACATCACTCTCCTTTGAAGTGCTTCCTCAAACCATGCTCTTCTAACATGTTCCTTCCTTAAAATAAAAATGAAAACCTCAAGATAGTGGAACAATCCTCTTTGTTTGCATACATAATCCTTGATCATGCCATACAATCATTTTAAATTGCCTTATAAGGTGGAGCATTCCTTCCAAGATGAACTTTAAACGATGTTCTTATGGTCTAGCTATCATGTATCCTCTCCTTAGCTAGGGAATTCCTCAAGAATGTGTGCTAAGAAATTATTATATCCCCTTTTACATAGGGTGCTCCTCATATAATTTTTACTTTATCCTTATTTCATGGCTGGAAAGAATCAAATATGCCAGTTGGTACCCCTTTTGACTTCATCAAGATGGGCACTCCCTCTAGACATTGATTAATTTTCTTTTTCGGGGTGTGTGCAAGGGTTTATAACTTTGATTATAGAAAAAAAAGTTAAAAAATTGGAACTAGGTTGAGGATGGACTACTCACTATTTGGGGGTTCTAATTATATTATATTATAATGTGGCAGGATGATCATGGAAAAGGGCTAGCCGCGAAACATGTAATTTATTATCAAATTCGACTTTCATTTTACGTGAATTTTATTATTTATTTATATAATTTTATTTGTGTGGTGATCAATTATTTCATTTGTTTATATAACTTAAATAACATTGATTTTCATGTTGAAATTATATGTAGTCGACAAGCCATGTTGATCATGATTCCGCCGATGAGGAGGGGTTGTATTCATCCCTTGATCCAATGGTATTAATAAAAATAAAGATCATTAAAGTGAACAAGGAACTTGATAGCTTGTTAGACCATCCAGATCAAACTCCCGACATCCTGTAAAGGATCAATCTCCTTATGTCGCAACTCAACACATATAATGTAATAACCATAATTTAAAGTGGTTTTTTTAATATACTCATATGTTCAATTATGAAACTTTATTTTTTAACTATTACATTATCTCACGAAAAAACATATTCTTTTTTATAAACAAATTTTTGGACACTGTTCATCTCGGTGTTGGTAGTAATGGTGTTGCAGAGTCTCCACAGAGTCATGACGCGAGCTGTCATATAGCTGCTAGAGTATTGTTTACTTCTCCATATTCCACACCTAATTTAGATAGGATCCATGACATGCACCACGAGGCATCCCCACAACGGTCAAGCTCTAGAGGTGGTGACAAAGATGAGGCTGATGATGTGGTTGACATGGTTGCATTTCCTGGAGCTAGAAGTGTGACCAGCACGGGGACCCTTCCATGCACATTTTTCGTCGATGATAATGAACTTCCATTAAGACAAATAAGACTCCTAGGTAGTTTTTCATATTATAATTGTTTCATGTCTCATACACAAATCATCTAGATTATTATTTTTAAATTAATGATCATATATTTTTGTGTGTAGGAAACGACCATTGTTATAGGCACCTGGAGATCAAGGCCTTATTGATTTTTGGGGAAACCTTATGCATGAGGTGGAATTTCCAGAATTCCAACCTCAACAAATAAATTATGGATTATCTTGAAGGCCTCTTTGGAGTAGACACGTTCAATAAAAAAGAGGTCACCTCTGTAGCAGGTGAATATTTAAAATATACGTATTATGTTTATAGACGAAGCTTGGCAGGAAACTCTAGGTATGAGCGTCCTCCCTTAATTTTAGAGAGGGAGCGGAAGGCGGTCATTGATGATGCAAAAGAAAATATATTGAAAAAATCAAGAGAAAAAATAATTGTTACCCTAAGGTAAATTGCAATATTTTGATTTCAATACCTTTAATTTTCTTTAGATCTAAATAAAAGTGTGGTATATAAAATACTTGAATTTTTTTATGATAGGTTGCCTGGCACTTTGAAGGAAACCAAAGAAAGGATTTCCAAACATGGCCAACATAAACTAGGCCAGGGCGACTACTCAAGGTTATAGTCACGAGTCGTAAGTACCCAAAAATATTAAGAATTTTATTTATATTTCCTTAAAATTTTTAGTTTATTGCAACCAAAAACATTAAAAAAACATGCTCTTATGCAATGAAGGGCGATGACTTCAGAACTGAAACCACAGAGGAAGACCTCCAACTTGGTTACAAGTATGGCTATAAATTTGTGGTTGAATGTAAGAAAAACATGGGGCATACTTCAAGATCCAATTTGCGGGATAAGGCAAATAAAAATCAGTCTACATTAACATTTCATTACTTATAAAACATGTAAATGTTTGATATCGTCCATAAATTTAATGTCTTACTTTGTTTTAATCAGGGGAACACCACTATCAATGAAACCATTAGCACTGGACAACAAAGTGTTGATAGTGCAACGTGGCCAGAAGATCATGGTGCTCCCCAACAGCCCCAAGATGTTCTTGTGACTGAGGCCCGCGAAGGTAAAATGATTGTATATTAATCATATACTTAATAATTTTGCACTTATAAATTTTGTACTTCTAATTTTTATTACTTATGCATTTACGGTTTTGTCCTTATAAATTTTGTTGTTTCAATGGCAAAGAATGTCATAGTAGAGCCTCCTTGACTTGAAGATGATCAAGAGAACAAAACAACCATTCCAATGGTGTTGACTAGTGGACTAGCAGGTAAATAATTACATTGCAGAGGTTTTTTTTAATATTAATGAACTACTTTAATGATATTTAAAAATTGGCCATATAAATTTAATATTTTTTTTGTTTTTGTAGGAGATGGCCCCTCATAGCAGCCTCCACGCCATGGGTATGAGACCAGGTGTGCTCGAAATGAAAGGACTGAAGCAACATCAGCTACTGAAGAGCACCCAGTAAATGAAGACATGGACATGGATGAATTACTTAAGAACCGGAAAACACAAAAGAAGACTAAAATAAATTGATGATGTATAATAATTTTATAAGACAGATAGATGTACATTATATAGCTAGTATGTTCGTAACATATTTTGAATGATAAATCTCATTTATAAAATTTATTTTTTATGACATATAACTTTGAATGATAAACCTCATTTATAGCTTTACAATCACTTTTTGTCAATTTTGAATATTTTTAATGCATATTTTTTAATAGAATATAGATTGGGTATTGGGGAATTGAGAATGATGTGAGGGGGGGAAAGGGAGGCGGAGGGCCATAGGAGATTCTATCTTTATGTTGTTGGCCTTATTCTATAGAGAAAAATTTATTGGAGCCGTTTATTATTGGAGCAAACCTATCTTGATCCAACTGAGCAACAACATAGACAATACAACATAGTCAATGTTGACTTCGTTGTTGCTCCAGATTGAGGGAGGTTTGCTCCAAGATCATATGATTCCAATAAATTATTATCGAAACCAAGAGGAGATTATTTAGGCCATCACATCTGATGTGTGTGTGTGTGTGTGTGTGTGTGTGTGTGTCACTATTTAATCTCCTCTCACATGGGTTTTACAAAAAATAATATCAATGGTGTTTACTATTTGCAATCTTGTCGGTTTTAATTTCTATTAGGATTTATTGAAATGTCTTAAAAGTATTCTTTGGTTTTTACTAAAAACTAAATATAATTATGTTTTTATTTAATACAGTATGCAATTCATGCATTTGAATATTCTCTAGATGTTATATCAATGCAATGCTACACATTAGAATATCAAAGATCAGGTATGTCTTGTCTTTTTTCTTCTTTTTATGACTTCTTAAGGTTCCTTTTATTTATTTATTTTTACATTACCATCATTTGTGGGCCCCTATGGGGACAATCATTCTATCTAATGAACCACACCCAAGTATGTAGCATATACGATTCCCTTTAGTTCATCATATCATATGATTCACACAACTAATGTAATACTTCAACTTGGTTTTTTGTGGTTGTGTATAAGTAATCCCCTCGATATCATAGTATAAGCATAACCATAATTATGCAATAGAGTATTTGAAATGAATGAGATATAGAAACCACTTCCGAGTATAAATTACAAATCATAGGCACCAATAAACCTAAATACTCATCCCGAGTTCCAAGAAGATGAAAATCAAACATCTCACCAGCCTAAAAGTGGATAGGGGTTGGGTGTGTTACACCAATGACCTATATACACTCCTATGATATTTATTACTCTCATGTGATATTTATTGTAATATTTATTATTTTGTTGTAGAGTATTGCTTTAGCACCAAAGGAAATTATTCCACCCTTACTTCTAAAGAAAGAGAAACTTGAAAATGATTTAGCTATAGACATTTCTACCAATCTATTAACTGATGTCATTCCACCAACACTTGGAAGTTGCACTGCACTCGAATCATTGAATCTATCTAACAATTCATTAGAAGGTTCCATTCCATATTCACTTGGGTATCTACAAAATCTTATGGACTTGGATGTGACCCCAATTGTTTTCATTAACATTGGCATGAACACAAAAATATCTTTGGAAAGACTTGAATCCAAATGGGAGCAATATTAATTAACCGACAAATCATTGCTAACATAAGATGAGATCCAGATTGCTTATTAAATTTGAGAAATTTATTGTGAACAACAATTACTAGCTAACAAAAGTTCAAAGACTTGGCCAAATAAACAAGGAATCAAAACTTCAAATTGAAAACCAACCTATCCTCTAAATGAAATATCTCTTACTATCATTTTTTTGAAATATATTATTGTAACATATACAAAGGGTGAAAAAAGGGGATTAATGATACTAGAGAACATAGGGAAAATATAAAATGGGGGCAAGAAGTGGTATGGAAGAGGTGTAATACTCATGACACACCCCAATGCCAAGATAGATAAAACTCAAGTTCTAATAGAAACAACCAAGTTATGGGACAAAAGAAACAATATGAGCACACCTAGAATTTTCAACATCTCAACAATTCTATGGTGCTCATATGGTGGTCATATGGTGGTCATAATTGTAGTAACATTTATTTATTTATTGTTATATAATAAGTGATTGAGGATCTTCAAAGGAGTTAAATCGACTTTGTATTTGCAGGTCTAGCTCAATGGTTTGGGAGGAGAAATTTTATCCTCCCCACCTAGGCTTAAATCCAGACACATGCATACACACACATTCAATTAGGTCTAGCTCGGTGATTTGGGAGGATAAATTTTATTCTCCCCACTTGGGCTCAAATCTCGCTTGTGACACATTCCATTCTTTGTGAGCCAATTATTGTTGAAGATATAAACCATGAGAAATATCTATTCTCTCTTATGGGTAGGAGGGTGATATATATATATATATATATATATATATATATATATATATATATATATATATATATATATATATATATATATATATATATATTCATTTTCCTAATAAGTTCAGAAAAATCAGCTTTAAATTTTAGTAGAGGCGTGAAATGATTTGGAACACATATGGACGGTTGTTAAATATGGAAGAATAGTTTAAATTGGCAAGAAGGATTTATAAAATAGCGGTGATGGAAAAAAATCAAATATCAATTCTCACGATTGTGATCTGGACAGATCAACGAGTGGTGTGCATTGTGGGCCTAGAAAGTGCACGAAGGTTAATTCCATAAAGTGCATTCGAAATGGAAACCACAAGTTTTGAAGGTAAAGACGTGTCAGCACGGGGACGATTGCGGAGAAGAAAGTTGTTTACATTGAAACCGTTGATCCGTCGCTCCAAAAAGTTGAATATTATAAAGTTTATATGAATTTTATTTTTGTTTATCTTTGTCAAAGAGGGAACTATTGGAGCTATTGCAATTATCACCTTCGACTGAATTTAGAATTCTCAGTGCCATTATAATCACCATTACTAGGTATTTTTTCTTGTTGCCATGGATACCATCGTGCTCGAAGTATCTGAACAAAGCCCATAAAATAATGAAGAATCCATAATCGATAGAGATAATGATGTTTTTGACCCTGCATTCATTGTTTCCCCTATTTATCAATTAATAAGTAACTTAGCTGAAATTAGAGGGAAAGGTTTTGCATTTTTAGAGTCTGTCCAAGCTTCTCTCATTTCATATGCAACAAAATTTTGTTTTCAGTTTCCCAAATTTATAGGATGGTGTGCAGAGCAATACTCAGAGTTAGAAAGGGTTGTAATTATGTAACATCATGCTCTTGCGCACACCTGATGTGATTTATTCTTTGAGGACACTTGTGTGCAAGTGATCCGATTCATTATATGATTGTCTTCTTTGCTTATGGATTATGATGATGATATTGTGGATTATGATGTTATGTTATGTTGTTTATGTATAGACAGGTGTTATTGACTGGTTTCTCCTGATTGTGCAGGACTCTTGTCAGATTGAGGATTTCGATGGCATCGATGGACCTCCTTGGACTCCAGATCGAGTCAGGGAGTGGACTGTATATGGTTTGGGTATTTATTTTTATTCATATGTGACCTATGGTCGGGTATATTATGATGTTGTTTATGGATTGTTGACATGTTTCGTTGATGGATGCATGCTGACAATTTCTTACTAATCAGACTCACATTAGGAGTAAAGGGGTCATGCATGATAACCATAGATATTGAGGGAGAGGTGTGGAAACAACCCTGCCACAACCTACTAGCACTCTCATCGTGGATCAAATTGTAGGTTAACGATTACCTAGTTTGAGAGATCCACAATGTCATGAGGGTAGATTGAGACATTCGCTCATGAAGATTCTAAGGGGCACGCAATAAGGCATGGTCCCTATTGTTGGAGTTACTTCACACACACCTAGGATTTATTTTTCCTAAGGTTTTTATTTGTTTATTAGTCATAATTAGTCATTATCTAGTCTCCTATATTTTAGGGGAGAATATTCCACCTGGAGAATATTCTCTTTCAGTTGACACTTTAGTTTGACTAGTTGAGTTGAGTTTAGATGTTGCATTGGGATCATCACCATGCTAATTAGACCTTGCTTTGGTATCATCACCAGAGTGGCACATTAGCCTTGATTCCCTGAGTTAACTCCTCACTACTCTCTGTTCAGTCAGTTAACTGAAGACTAGTTGACTAGTTAACTCAACTAGGTGGCAGTTCACTATCGTAATTGCCTAAGAGACTAGAATAGGTGGCAGTTCACTCCCACAACGGCTGGTGTGTGTCCAGATCACTCTATACCACCACTATGGTGACTTGGTTCACCTCAATTCAAATTCATTGAGTTATACAGAGTATATCATGTGTAAATTACTCATTATTCACAACGGTTAACGAGAATTCTTCCATTATTTCTCTCCTTCTTCTTCTTTCTCCAATTCTCTCTGCAAATGTGTGTATTATTGTTTATATAGATCTATTCTGTGCAGGTTCAACACATTTACATGGTATCATAGCCGAAAGACTGCTAAGAAAAAGCTACACCAAAATGTTTTGCAAGTACAAAAGATTGAAGACAACAGAAACATGGAATTCCAAAAAGAATTCATTCGTACACCTTACAAATATTTTGCATGGAAGGATAAAATAGCCATACATATATGATCTAGAGGGTTGTATAGGTTAACCATGAATACAGATACAGAACCGACATCAGCCATAGAAAAATCCAAGTACTTAAATCGCATGGATGAGGCACTCAAAACAATTTGCAGTCTTATCTCTCCCAATCTCCTTTTTCACATATCTTCCTGTAAGACTCCAAATGAAGCCTAGGAAATATTAGAAGGTCTCTTTGGAAAACAAGATGAGATGAGGGGACACATTTTGGAGGTGGAGCTGCTCACATTGGATCCAAAAAGCTTCGACAATATCCAATATTTATTTACAAAATTCAAGGATTTATTGTCACAACTCAAAGCTTGTGGGGTTGATAAATCGACGGAGGAGAAACAAATGGTTCTCACCATTCTCCCCAAGATTGGTCCTGAATTCTCTATATTCATATCTACATTCCATACTGTCAGATTTTCCTCTGGAGCCACCTGGAAGATGCCTTCTTTTGAGGAATTTATTGAATCCCTGACAGAAGAGCAAACCAAGCTCATCAACATGGGCGCAATCAAAGGCCCAAGGGCGCATGCACTCAATGTGAAAGATGGAAGCCAAAAATATCAGAAATCTAAAGATAAATATAAGCGAAAATATCATGCACATACAAAGAAGGAAGGGTACACAAAACCCTTCACTGCCTCCAGATCCAAAGGAGAAAAAGGAAGAAAATGAGAGAAATGCACATGATGTGACAAAGGATTCCATTCGGAATCCACATGCATGCAAAAAAAAAAAGATCTGATGTCTCAAATACTTCAGCAAAACAACCTTGGAGATCGCATCCCTGAGGGTACAAAGAAGAAGAAGCCAGAAGATCTGAATTCCAAGAAAGGCAATTCTAGCCATGCCTTGATTTCCATCAACTCCTCTCCCAATGCTTGGATCGTAGATTCAGGAGCATCACATCACATGGATGCCTCAGAAGCAGTCTATTCTTCATTGGATGCATGCAAAGGTCCTCCTATTTTGATGGGGAACAACTCTTCTGTCGAAGTCACCGGCAAAGGAAGGATTGAACTCACCAACATAAGCTTCGAGAATGTGTTGCATGTTTCCAAGCTTTCTGTCAACCTTCTCTCTATGTATCAAATGATGAATTCTAGCACTGGAAATAAATTAGTATTCACACCAAATTTCATGGACATCTACAACATGCAAACCAACTCCAAGGTTGCTACCAGTGAGGTAAATCATCAGTCTAGATTGTATACATTTTCTGAATTCATTGAACATGATTTTGTTTTACTGCTTACTCATGCCGATGAAAGTAGTAGGATATGGCACGAAATGTTTGGACATTTGAATTTTAGATACATGCAACAACTTAGCAAGCACAAATTAGTTGATGGTCTACCAGACATCCATTTCTCCAAGCGAGTGTGTGAGGGATGTGTTCTCGGGAAACACTCTCAAGAGAAATTCGACAAAGGAAAGTCTCAACGAGCTTCCACACCTTTATATCTGATCCACAGTGACCTCATGGGTCCTTTTACGCATCCATTGATCAACAAAGAGAGGGTTGTTCTCATTTTTGTTGACGATTTCTCACGTTTTACATGGATCTATTTTCTCAGGCAAAAATCAGAAGTATTTCAACACCTCAAAGATTTCAAAGCTTTGGTTGAGACACAGTCTGGAAAGAAGATCAAAGTCCTCCGAACTGATAATGGGGGAGAGTATGTGAATCATGAGATCCACAATCTTTTCCATGAGGCAGGGATTCAGTTGCAGCACACAGTTCCCTATACTCCACAACAAAACAAAGTTGTTGAGCGGAAAAATCGATCTCTAAAGGAGATGGCATCTTACATGTTGCATGCAAAGTCACTACCACAAAGACTATGGGCCGAAGCACTTAACTGTGCAACATACATCCAAAATAGGTATCCTCATAGATCTGTCAAGGATAAGACCCCCTACGAGAATTTGGAGCGGCCTCAAACCGGAAGTGACCCACTTTTGCATTTTTGGTTCACGTGCATGGGCCCGAATTCCTTTTGAAAAGAGGAAGTCACTTGATCCATAGATCATTGAGTGCATTTTTGTTGGATACCCCGACGATGTGAAGGGATATCGGCTTATTGATCTTTCCTCGGACCGACTCATCATTGAGCGTAGTTTCCAATTCGAGGAAAGTGTCTCACATGTACCTCAACAGTCGCATGCATACACCTTCATTCTTCCACCAATCCGAGATGATGAGCATGCACATGTCGACTCTTCTTTAGACGAGAGTTTTGATTCAAAGGACTCAGATGACTCAGATTCAGAGTCAGTACAGTTAGATGCAGAGTCAGAGCATCCAGATGTAGTTGCAGAGCCAGAGCAGAGGCCCAAGTGGGCACAGACTATTCTTCATTATGCAGGGGATCTCGTTGGTGATCCAGTCGATACCAAGAGGAATCGATCTAATTTCAAGGAGCCTCCTGTTGCACTCACTACCACCGAACCATTTCCATCCAGGCATATTTTCTTGGTTCAGTCTTCAGATCCACAGTCTTATAGCGAGGCTGTTGGAAATCCCTTTTGCGAATCCGCCATGCAGGAGGAGTACAACTCTCTCCTCGAGAACCAGACTTGGGATCTGGTTCCCCTTCCTTATGGGAGGAAACTTGTCATATGCAGATGGGTCTATAGGACCAAGAGCACAACAGATGGACATATCAGCAAATACAAAGCCAGACTTGTCGCCAAAGGCTTTCAACAGGTTCATGCTATTGACTATGATGAGACCTTCGCTCCAATAGAGAAGATGGATTCCATATGATTGGAATTTGCCATTGCGGTAGCGAAGGGATGGGAAGTCCATCAAATGGACATGAAGAATGCATTTCTTCACGGTGATCTCTCTGAGGAGATCTACATGGAGTAGCCCTAGGGATTTATGCAGGACTCATCTTTGGTCTGTCGATTGAAGAAGTCACTTTATGGCCTCAAGCAGATTCTGAGGGCATGGTATGCCAAGGTGGACTCCTACCTGTTGTCATAGAACTTTGTACGTTGTAAATAAGACCCGAATGTATAAATTCTCAGGACGATTGTTTCACTTCTACTTTTAGTTTTGTATGTCGATGATTTGTTGATCATCGGGTGCTCGACTTCAACGATTGCTGCAGTCAAGAGGATTCTACATAACAGGTTTTTGATGACTGACATGGGTCCTCTACACTTCTTCCTTGGACTTGAGATCAATTAGGATGCATCAGGAATCAAACTGTCTCAAGCCAAGTATGCACGAGATCTCCTTGAGAGATTTCACATGACAGACTACAAGTCTGCTCCAACTCCTTTCCTATCAGGAGTCAAACTTGAGGATGGAGGGGAGACTCCACTAGTTGACAGCACACTGTACAGACAGCTAGTGGGGAGCTTGTTGTATTTCACACACTCCAGACCAGACCTCTCATATGCAGTTGGCGCAGTTTCCAGGTTCATGTAGGAGCCGCATGAGCTACAATGGAAAGCTACAAAGCGTATCCTTCAATACGTACAGGGCACCATCACCTTTGGAATTCATTATGTAGCAGACTCTACATTAGATCTCATTGGGTTTACTTATTCTGACTGGGTTGGAGATAGCATTGATCGCAAGTCCACATCTGGTTACTCACTCAGTCTTGGTTCCGGGCCTATCTATTGGTCAAGCAAGAAGTGAGCTGCCATTGCTCTATCTTTAGCCGAGGTAGAGTACAGAGGGGTAGTTAACATAACCATTCAGGCTATGTGGCTACAACATTTTCTCATTGAGTTGGGCATTCATTTTCATCGACCCATTGTCATCTGGTGTGGCAACCAGAGCACTCTGAAGTTCTGCAGAGATCAAGTTCAGAGGCAACGAACGAAGCACATCGAGATCCACATGCACTGCATCCGGGACTTAGTACATGAGGGGATCATCGACTTATAGTTCTGTCCTTCAGGAGAACAGACGACAAACATCTTCACCAAGACCTTCACTGAGCATAAATTCCATTCTCTACGAAGTTGTCTTGGAGTGAAGAACATAGTTGCCTAGCAACTGTAGTTCTTCTTTTTACATACATTGTACCTTGAGGG
>ML785271.1:993539-1029591 GCA_009831015.1 Picea engelmannii
GGTTTGTAGGGAAAATGAGGGAGATGAAGGGAATGGGTATGTGAGGTGTGGATGAAGGTGATAGAGTAGGAAACCTAGGTGTTTTACCACTACAATGAAGCAAAAGCATATGGAAACCAAAAGATTATGAATTTGACCAAGACACTCATTTGAAAATTTATGACAAGGAATGATGACATGACCATGATGAAAGTTTATGACCTTGGATGAGTGGAGGGAGTAGTAATGACACTTGGACACACCAATGACCATTTTACAACCAAGAGATGTCAAATTTTATTTGAAAATATAATAATTTGACCTAATGACCCTATCAATCACATGGAAAGAGTACATTTGATCACTAGGACTAATGGACACTAACACTAGCCCCAATTGAGGATGGAAGCTCCTTTGGGAAGTGTCAAGAACACCGTATACCAGGTAGCCTTATCCATTGGGAAATGTAGTCACTGCAGCTACAATCTTCAAACTGACTCAAATTAAACTGAAGACTGAAGTGTACCATCAACTGCAATCTCAATTGAAAAGTGACATTGAAAAAGATGCTCAGAATGTTGAACTTATTCATCACACATTACCTACTCTAACTGATACATAAACGATCTTATCAAGTGAAGTCGAAAATCCAATGTAACCAATCAAGTAAATGACTACTTGATTGATGCTTGTATTCAACTCCACCATTCATAAAGAAAGATTGAGTAAATGGCAACTCAAAATAAAACCTAAGTCCAAAACCTTTGTTAGTGAACAAAAACAACTCCACCTTTTCTGATGCTTGCAAAAGGCTGCCCAAGGGATCTTGAAAATTATGAAACATTACCTCTTGTTGATCAACAAAAAGAAGGGAGATATTTTCAAATATAATAGCTGATTGTTCTTCTTCATTTGGTTGATCCCTCTTAAATGTAAATGAAGCAATGTGATCTTCCATATCATCCAGATCAAAAACACGATTTATATGTTCTTGCAGATCTTCAATTGAGGTAGTTAAATCATCATCAACATAAATATCTACAAATGGATTTTCATGTATATCAGAAAAAGAATTGTCTTGGCTTTGAAAAAATTCCATATCTTGATCATTTGAAGGTTGTTGAACATGTTCATCAAACTCAAGAAAAAAAACTTGTACATTTTTTTGACCTCAATGAATACATCACGACTCTCCATAGTCTCTATACAAATAAACTCAAAATTCTGATCTGCACATATTTCTTCTTTTCCTTGCTGATTGAAAATTTGTTGAGCAGGTTGATCATTAAGTTCTAGGAAACAAACTTGTTGCTCATTACTTTTGAACTCAATGGATGAATGATGATTCTCAAGAATCTTAATTCAAACCAACTCAGAATTAGGATCTTCATCAAGGAGTATAGGGCAACTGAAATGAACGTTATCATATGTATCTTGTGCACTAAAAGAAAAGCATGACTGTTGCAAATCACCTATTTTAGATGATGGAAGATCACTTTCATTTTTTGAAAAAAAAATCTCAAGTTCGATGTCATCCAGGCTAGAATCCATGATCTTCTCATTGTGGTGAAAAGGGTTTTCGTTCAAATAATCAAAGAGTTCATCATCCATAAAAACTTCATCGTCATAAGCGCTTTCCATCTCTTGAATAAAAATCTCAAAGTGATCACAACAATCCTCAATCAAAAGAAAAGAAGGATAGGTTTCTTTATACTTCTCAAAAAATATTGAGTGAAAATCCTTGAGAGAATAAATACAAGTAGGAGGCAAGATTTCATACCAAGACTGTGTTTTTCCTTCCAGAGTATCCATGAACATTTTCATCAAACAATCCTCATGAAACCTAATCTTCAACTTATGCACATGCATATGAAATATTATTAAATGAAGTGTTGCATCATCACTATTTCCATCTCTGAATTTTGGTAAGTATGTTTTCCAATCTACCTAAGGCATACAATTTGGAAAACTTGGAACATGATATCGATGCATAGGATCATATCTTCTGGATTGAGAACTCATCTCGATTTTTGGATCCTGCTGCCAGTGGATTCTTTGGATCAGGTTCGAGTCACTGGGTGAATGGTTCAGCCTTCATATGTCTGACTATTTTTCATCATCAACAATCAGATCTGCAAATTGAACAATATTTCCTGGATAAGATGAAACCTTTCGTTCCATGGAAACGACACAATTTTTTTTATCCTCCACAGTGTCCCAGGGATGAGAATGGAAATTGACGGAGGTAACCTCGAACCACTTAGGATTTGGTAGCTATCCCTACCAAATCAGAGAGGGCTCTCTCTGTGATCTTACAGTCAAAAGATAACTGAAGAGGGTAAAAGGATATTAGGCTAGGTCTGAGCTCTAGGGTTTTGAAATTTAGGGTTTTGTTGGATCAGAAGTAATGGGTTTAAGAACTGGGACAAATAGGTTGAAAGATCAGTTACAGATATAAAATGAGGAAAGGTAGGTGTAATAAATGTCATAATTAGTTTTTCATTGTAGTGTAGTGAGGAAGAAATTATAAAAGGAATCAAATGAGCATACATGCATGAATTCACTTGTTTGGAAGATAAAAACACTTAAAAGATAATCTCTAACAAAACAGAGCATTAAGCAATGAATTTTGTTCAACACTTAAGAGATTAAGAATAAGAAGAAACATAGATGGCTTCTAGAAACATTTGATAATCAAATACATAATAATAACTGAGAAATACAATGCCACTGACCAAAACACATGATTCCCATGAAAATAGCTGCAATTGTGTATTACTTCTCTGCAAAAAGGGTGTCACTAGCCCCAAACCTTTCACTCTCTGATATCCCACACCCCACTTGAGTTTGACTCAATAAGGGATACATATAGATCAAAAACCAACTTCCCCTCTCCAAGGGGTCGAATCCCTCATGATAGGAACAATTTACATGATTTTCTCCAACCAAACCTTAAGACTAGGGAGGTTAGAAACTGATTTCCCCTTTTTTCTAAATTGTTTGAGTTTATTTATCAAAGCATTAAATACAAGATATTAACCTTAACAAACTCAAAATTACATTAACCACGTCTATTTTTAACTTTTACATTTACCAATTTCACTTTTAACTTTTTACTGCAGTAAAAATCTTCATTCACAGAAACACAACAAGTCTTTGTAGAAGCACACCAAATCTTTGAGGTCACTTTTGAGTGACTTTTCCTGATCCAATTTTTGATATGAAGGTATATTTGGAAATATTGGGATGTCTAGTTGTCTTTAGAACCTTCAAACATGCAAAATGACCTCTCCAAAGCTAAGAAAAATGAGTTTTCCCAAGACTGCTCTAGAAGCGCAGAGCCAAGGTGAAAATAGTGGCAGAAAGTGGTTTTTTAGCATATATTTTGACTTTTTCTCTGAAACTGCAAACTCACATGGAAACCCAGGTTTATATTTGGTATATATAGGTCATAATCTATCCAACCATGTAAATAAATCATCATTTGGTGCCCTAGAAAAAAAAAACACAGTGTGATCTCACTGCGCTTCTGTACATCACAAAATTACCAAAATTTCAAAATATTCTGCAAAAATAGGGCTCAAATATAGAGAAATATCTCTCTATACATAACATTTTTTGGAAAATGGAGAGAGTTTTTTGTTACTGGCTATGTTATTGACAAACTACTCCTCCAGTTTTAAAAAATAATTTCGCATTTTTTTAGAATCCAAGTTTGAAATTGGTCACTCAAAAATTGCAGAAGCGCAATGTGGTCTTTGAGATGGTTTTGGAGGCCTTCCCAGAGGATTTTTTGGATGCAAGTGGTATGGTTGGAAATATTATGATGTATTCTACACAATGGAGTCATCAAACACTGCAAATACCTTCTCCAAGCCCCTGAAAAACGAACTTGAAGTCAAGTTGTCCAAAAGTGCAAGAACCCTCCTATAACAACTGTATTTTGGGAATTTCTTTCAAATAATAACACATGTGCATAAACTGAAGGAGGTTTTTGTTCCTTGGTCTATGATTGATAAAAAAATCTTTCAATTTTTTCAAATTCATCTTCCTTATTTCATAAACTAATTTTGAAGTAGAATTGTCCCTTTGTGCAATATAAACCCTAGGCAGCCCACATCTTGAAAGGATTTCTTGAAGAAAAAATGAAGCCATGATTTCTTGGACTTTGGTGGGAGCATACCTGGAAACTTTCCCTCCCTTATTGTACTTTTTCTTCTCAGTGTCACTGTTTCTAGTTTCCATGATTAAAACCTTAGCTAATTGGGAAGGAAAGGGATAGGGTACGACTGTGAAAACATGGAATAAGGGATAGTCTTGTAGATGGAGGGAAATGAAGGGGTTATGGGTTGTCTAAATTCTTGTGGAAATTTTTGGGAGTATGTATTGTTGTTAAGGAGTGTAGGGAGTTGGAAAGTTGGGAAAAGGGTGAGGGGAAAGGGTAAGAAAGTTGGAATCACAGTCCTAACCTAGAAAAGTGTAGTGTAGGCTAGGGTTTGTAGGGAAAATGAGGGAGATGAAGGGAATGAGTATCTGAGGTGTGGATGAAGGTGATAGAGTAGGAAACCTAAGTATTTTACCACTACAATGAATAAAAATCATATGGAAACCAAAAGACTATGACTTTGACCAAGACACTCATTTGAAAATTTATGACAAGGAATGATGACATGACCATGATGAAAATTTGTGACCTTGGATGAGTGGAGGGAGTAGTAATGACACCTGGACACACTAATGACCATTTGAAAACCAAGAGATGTCAAATTTTATTTGAGATTTTTATTTGAAAATATAACAATTTGACCTAATGACCCTGTCAATCACATGGAAAGAGTACATTTGATCACTAGGACTAATGGACACTAACATTGGCTCCAACTAGGGATGGAAACTCCTTTAGGAAGTGTCAAGAACATTGTAGACTAGGTATCCTTATACATTGGGAAATGGAGTCACTGAAACTACAATCTTCAAACTGACTCAAATTAAATTGAAGACTGAACCGTACCATCAACTGCAATCTCAACTGAAAACTGACACTGGAAAAAATGCTTAGAATGTTGATCTTATTCATCACACCTTACCTACTCTAACTGATACATAAACGATATGATCAAGTGAATTTGAAGATCCAATGTAACCAATCAAGTAAATGACTACTTGAATGATGCTTGTATTCAGCTCCACCAGTCATAAAGAAAGATTGAGTAAATGGCAACTCAAAATAAAACCCGAGTCCAAAACCTATGTTGGTGAAAAAAACAAACTCCACCTTTTCGGATGCTTTCAAAAGGATTCCCAAGGGATCTTGAAAATTATGAAACATTACCTCTTGTTGATCGGCAAAATGAAGGGAGATATTTTCAAATATAATAGTTGATTGTTCTTCTTGATTTGGTTGATCCCTCTTAAATGGAAATGCAACAATGTGATCTTCCATATCATCCAGATCAAAAAAAAGATTTATATGTTCTTGCAGATCTTCAATTGAGGTAGCTAAATCATGATCAACATAAATATCTACAAATGCCTTTTCATGTATATCAGAAAAATAATTGTCTTGGCTTTGAAAAAATTCCATATCTTCATTATTTGAAGGTTGTTGAACATGTTCATCAAACTCAAGACAACAAACCTGTTGTACACTTTTTTTTACCTCAACGGATAAATCATGATTCTCCAGAGTCTCTATACAAGTAACCTCAAAATTCTGATCTGCACATATTTCTTCTTTTCCTTGTTGATTTAACATTTGTTGAGCAGGTTGATCATTAAGTTATATGAAACAAACCTATTGCTCATTACTTTTGAACTCAATGGATGAATGATGACTCTCAAGAATCTTAATGCAAATAAACTTAGAATTAGGATCTTCATCAAGGAGTAGAGGGCAGCTGAAATGATCGTTATCATATGTATCTTGTGCACTAAAAGAAAAGCACGGCTGATGCAAATTATCACCTATTTTAGATGATGGAAGATCATTGTCATCTTTTGAAAAATTCTGCTCAAGTTCGATGTCATCTAAGGTAGAATACATGATATTATCATGGTGGTGAAAAGGGTTTTCATTCAAATCATCCAATAGTTCATCATCCATAAAGTCTTTATTGTCATAAGCACTTTCCATCTCTTGAATAAAATTCTCAAAGTGATCAAAACAATCCTCGATCAAAAGAAAAGAAGGATAGGTTTCTTTATACTTCTAAAAAAATACTGAGTGAAAATCCTTGAGAGAATACATACAAGCAGGAGGAAAGCTTTCATACCAAGACCATGCTTTTCCTTCCAGAGTAGCCATGAAAATTTTCAACAAACAATCCTCATGAAACCTAATCTTCATCTTATGCACATGCATGTGAAATCTTATTAAATGAAGCATAGCATCATCACCATTTCCATCTCTGAATTTTGGCAAGTATTTTTTCCAATCTACCTGAGGCATATGATTTGGAAAACCTGGAACATGATCTCGATGCATAGGAGCATATCTTCTAGATTGAGAACTCATCTTGATTTATGGATCCTGCTGCCAGTGGAGTCTTTGGATCAGGCTGGATTCGTCAGGTGAATGTTTCATCCTTCATATGTCTGACTATTGTTCACCATCAAAAATCAGATCTGCAACTTCAACAATCTTTCCCAGAGATGATTAAACCTTTCATTCCCCGACAACGGTGCCAAAAATGTTATCCTCCATAGTGTCCCAAGGCTGAGAATGGAAACCGATGGAGGTAACCTCGAACCACTTAGGATTTGGTAGCTAGCCCTACCAAATTAGAGAGGGCTCTGTCTATGATCTTATAGCCAAAATATGACTGAATAGGGTAAAAGGATATTAGGCTAGGTCTGAGATCTAGGGTTTTGAAATTTAGGGTTTTGTTGGATCAAAAGTAATGGGTTTAAGAACTATGACAAATAGGTCGAAAGATCAGTTACAGATATAAAATGAGGCAAGGTAGGTATAATAAATGGCATAATTAGTTTTTCATTGTAGTGTAGTGAGGAAGAAATTATAAAAGGAATCAAGTTAGAATACATGCATGAATTCACTTGTTTGGAAGATAAAAACACTTAAAAGAAAATCTCTAACAAAATAAAGCATTAAGCAATGAATTGTGTTTAACACTTAAGAGATTAATAATGAGAAGAAACATAGATGTTTGATAGAAACATTTGATAATCAAATACATAAGAATAAATTAGAAATACAATGCCATTGACCACAACACATGAATCCCATGAAAATAGCTGCAATTGTGTATTATTTCTCTACAAAAAGGGTGTCACTAGCTCCAAACCTTTCACTCTCTAATATCCCCCCCCCCTCTTGATATTGTCTCAATCAGGGCTACATATATATCAAAAACCAACTTCCCCTCTCCAAGGGGTCGAATCCCTCATGATAGGAACAATTTACATGATTTTCTCCAACCAAACCTTAAGACTAGGGAGGTTAGAAATGTTAGAATATAGAAGATGGTGTGATCGTTTTACCATTGAAGATACCCTCGTCACCCAACCATAAGCCAAATCCTCCCTCCGAGCACCTTAACCTTGACTGATAATTCCTCCGGAAGCAAACCCTAGGCTAGATAGCCAAACAAAGAGTAGCGCACCTTTCCCCAAGGATAGCACATCACAAAAAAAAGCTGATCATATAGTCCAAACCCTAGCCAAGAGATATTCAAGCCAATACTGAAAACTTGTTGTTGCGGTAGCTGCACCAGCAGCTCTCCTCCAAACCTGCGCACAAGACTGCAACTGCAGTGCGCACCAAACTGGGAACTGCAATTCTGAGATGCTGCAAATGAGAACTGGCACCCTGTATTTACAGTAGTCCTACCAGTTTTGCTGGGGCCGACTTCTCCTTCTAGATATGTGTCTGTTCAGTATATTATTATTATTTTTGGCTGACTTCGTCTCTTGGAGGCTAATAGCCTAATATAAATTATCTTCTTGAGCCGACAAGGCTTCTAGGGTTATTAGCCAACTCATTAGGGTTTTTCTTGCTTCCCGGAGTCTTCTATTCTCATCAGGTTCACACGTGGAGGTAAATACCTCCCGCAGCTACCATAATATTAACACTCCCTCCTAGCTAGAGAGATATTTACAGGTAATGGACTTGAGCACAAAAGCATACCATTTACCGGGTAGCATCAATATAGTCATCTAGAATATTTCATGACTAGATCATGAGCATCACCATCACCATCAACTGCATCAACTCTCGAAACCATAATTCATCTGAGTAATTAGATATGATGTTGGATAAGTCACTCTCACCATAGAGTGATACAAGAGGAGTAAAAGTTTTGAACTGTTTTCCATCTAGAAAATCTTTGTTCATCATCCATCTGAATGATCATTATCTCCAATAAACTATCGATAGTCTTCAAGGCAATTAGAACAAGGATAGAGGACAATTGTGTCTATTCATAGTAGTACATAACTACAATCCAGTGGTTCACTACCACATCAATTAACACACAAGTACTTGATCAGAAACGTATGGTTGCGAACAGTGAAACATATTCACCACAATAGTCCTCATCTACTGTCATACAGTCTTCATAACAAACATCTGAGAGCATCCTACATAGAAACAATGTTATGATATAAACTAATTTTTCTGGGCCAATATTTCACTCACATCTGTGAGCTCTGAAAGAATATCTACCTCACGTATAGTGGAACATATCCACCACAGTAGTATATCTCTACTGTCTGGAGACAAGTAGTCTCCATAACAATCATTTGATGCCATTCTGCATAGAAAAATATTGTTAGAGATAAACTGAATCCTCTAGGCCAATATTTCACTCACGTTTGTGAGATTTGAAAGAATATATGCCCTCATCAGCAATGGGCTATCTGCCCTATTCTTCACAAACAAGGAAGAAGGATTATTTCTGATTTCTGAGCCTGGACCATTTCTCACCCTGGGCCATTCTTCCTACACTAATTAAAGTGCACCCTGTACAAAATGTATAAACCCTAAGAAATGTTTGGACCATTCCTCACCTTGGGCCATTCCTCCTACACTAATTAAAGTGCACCCTGGAGAGAATGTATAAACCCTAAGGAATGATTGTCCCTGATTGCTGAGCCTGGACTATTCCCCACCCTGGGCCATTCCTCCGACACTATTCAAATTGTAACCTAAAGAGAATGAGTCTGCCCTAAGGAATAACTGTCTGGACCATTCCCCACCCTGGGCCATTCCTCTGACACTAAACAAAGTGTAACCTGGAGAGAATGAGTCTGCCCTAAGGAATGTTTTTCCTGCATCAACCTCCAAAACGGACCATTCTTAGAAACTGCTCACAACTGTGAACTTCGAAAGAATGACTGCCCGGCGAGGAGAACCATTCTACTTGACCACTACTCAGAGTGATTGTCAAGAAGAATGACTGTCCTAGACCACTCCCCATGTTAACCACAATGGGAATTCGTTGTCTATGATACATCAGTAATCAGTCTACCTCCCATGTTAACTACAATGGGAAGTCAATGTCCGTCAGAAATCTCAATCCACTTTTCGAACAGGAAAGCATCTGTCTGATCTGGACTAATTTTCAATTATAAAAATAAATAATGTTTTCAATGCTCCCTCCTAACTGGAGAGTTATTTAAATCACAAAAATAAATTTTCTTCAAGAATATTTTTCCGTACCTTCTTCTAGCTTGGAGAATCTTCCCTTTTAGCTAAGGGAGTTATTTACACGATCCCTATCTTCTCTCGGAAATATGAAAACTTGATTTTGGATAGAGGTTTTGTCAGGATATCTGCTATCCACTTTCTCCTTTCTAGACTTCATCATGGATAATGTAATACTTGTACTTTAGTTTGGAACATTGTGAAGGCTTCATGTAGATCTGGACGATAGAGCATATCATAGTTGGAGAACTGGAACATATCCAAGTAGAACTTCTTCTTTCATCGTGATATCTGATTTACTAAGTAGTCATCTTGATGTTATAGGGAATCTTCACCACGCTTCTGCTGTGCACTGAAGGTTCTCCACCAAGTTGTCTTCTACTTATCTGCATACATGAGTCTCTTTCTGGTATGTCTCAAAGTCTTGAGATTTCTCTTCATACGCTCTTTATTCAATTTATCTGGAGAACATTCTTTGCATTTATCTGATGTAGAATTCCAACTCATGGATGTTGCGGGTGATATAATGACTCATGTAGTGATATGTCTAGTGTACTAGAACAAGTAGTCATCATAGTCTTCTCCCTCCATCTGGGAGAACCTCTGGTTCTGGATCTTGCAATGCTTTCATTCATAAGTCATACATTGTTCATCATCACGACTTTCAGTTCTTCTTCTTGATTGCTTTTAGTGAGTTCATATCAGGCTGGTAATCTTGTGATTCTTGATACAATGACTGGTTGTTCTGGTTCCTCTTTCTTTCTTGGAATCCTCATGTTTTTCTTTTACTTTTGGGTCCATGGAGTTTCTTATATATTCCATGCCCTAGAGATTCCACTTCTTCCTTTCATCATAGGATCACGAATATGGATGGACGACCAGAAATGCTTTAAGGCTTCTCTTCGAAGAGGTCTTCTTCTGCGGTTGAGCTGAACACATACTGTCTTTTCATGGCTGCTACCATGGATATATATTTTATCAACTTCAATGGATCATAGGATTAGCTCCCTCCTAACCCTTGCTTTATGTAAGATTGCATATAATCGTCTCTCTCCGTCTGACAGAGTCCATGCTTCCATATGCATCCTTATTGTCTTCTGCAATGTATAATAGAGTCCACGCTTCCATCTTGTTGTCTTCTACAAAATGTCATAAGTCTTTTTCCAATTTCTTCTTATTTCTGACTTCTTTCTGTCTTTTCTTCTTCTAAGTCTCTTCAAGATTGATTCTGATTTCGGCTTATCTTGTAATAGATATATTTCATCTTTTCTTGTATAGTAATCCTTATTTTGTTGTTCTTCCATGGATATAGCTCTTCTTGGAACATTTTATCTTTCTAAGAGATAGATATACAAGATATGTACAGAGACGATGCAAACAAGATATGTATAAGAAATAAGAAGAATGTTGTTACCTTTTTAGTAGAAGAAATCTCTTCCATCCTACTTAGTCTTCTTTGCAGGTTCCTTTTCTTCGGCAATTGATGCTTCGTGTTTCTCCTTCCTTTTCTTTAGCTTGGAACACTGATTCCTGTAGTGATCGTACTTTTGACAGTTGAAGCACTGTATTTCTGAAATGTCTTTTCTTTGTTTTGGCTTCCTTCTTGAATCGAACTTTCTTTTGTCCCTGAAGTTCTTGAATCTTGTTGTGAAGGCTTGATCATCGTACTTCTTTTGGGGTTTCTCTTTTTCATTGATCCTTGATTCTTCTTGAGCACAGCAAGTCCAAAGTTCTTCAAATGTCGGGTACTCCTTCCTTGTGTTCATGCTTGTGGAAAATGCATTCCATGTCTTGGGAAGACCATTGAGTACTATGTTCACCAATTCCTTTTTTGAAGTGATCTCTTAAATAGCTTGTAGTTGATCTCTTAACTGGGAGATTCTTACAAAGTATGATGTTATATTGTCGTCATCATTCATCCTCATGTCACGAAGCTCATTCTTCAGACTCATAACTTATCCAATGTTTCTGACTGAGAAGAGATTTGTTAGGGCATCGTACATCTTCTTCGATGAGTCAAGATGGGAGATGTAGGGTATCAAGTGGTATTTTATGGAATTCACTATCATACTCATGGCATTGATGTCAACATATTTGAACTTCTCCATAGCTGCAACGTTCTGCGGTTCCTTCTCTTCTCCTTCTTTAAACTCCGACTTCACGATCTTTCCTTTCACAATGTCCAACACTTTATTCTAAGAAAGGATGAGTTCAATCCTTGTCTTCCATGCTCTGAAGTTAGAGGCTCCATCTAGCTTGTTCTCAAACTTCATAGAGTTCATCATGGCTTGCTTGACTTGGTCAAACCCTAGATTTGACCAAAAATCCAAACTTCATGTATTGGCCTTCTGAGAGTACCATGAGATGCGCTGGGCTAGGGCGCACTGATTTATTTGGATATTAGGTCAATATTGTCACTTAGGGTGCCTCAACAAGAGTTTTACGGTTTCTGCAACTGCTTCTGCTAGTAACCCTAGCTGCAGTGCTTTTGGAAGTTGCTCCAGCTAGTAACCCTAGCGGCAGTTCCTCAACGAGCTTAATATCTAGCGGTTGTGTTTCCTTCCAGTGTTTTAGGCTGACTGAAGGGGTGTGGGCCCATAACCTGTTAGAATATAGAAGATGGTGTGCTTGTTTTACCATTGACGATACCCTCGTCACCCAACCATAGGCTGAAGCCTCCCTCCGAGCACCTTAACCTTAACTAAGAATTCCTCCGGAAGCAAACCCTAGGCTAGATAGTCAAACAAAGAGTAGTGCACCTTTACCCAAGGATAGCGCATCACAAAAAAAAGATGATCAGATAGTCCAAACCCTAGCCAAGAGATATTCAAGCCAATACTGAAAACTTGTTGTTGCTACAGTTGCACCAACAACTCTCCTCCAAACCTGCGCACAAGACTGCAACTGCAGTGCACACCAAACTGGGAACTGCAATTCTGAGATGCTGCAAATGAGAACTGGCGCCCTGTATTTATAGTAGTCCTACCAGTTTTGTTGGGGTCGACTTCTCCTTTTGGATATGTGTCTATTTAGTATATTATTATTATTTTTGGTCGACTTCTTCTCTTGGAGGCTAATAGCCAAATATAAATTATCTTCTTGATTCGACAAGGCTTCTAGGGTTATTAGCCAACTCATTAGGGTTTCTCTTGCTTCCCGGAGTCTTCTATTCTTGTCAGGTTCACACGTGGAGGTAAATACCTCCCGCAGCTACCATAATATTAACAAGAAATTGATTTCCCCTTTTTGCTAAATTGTTTGAGTTTATTTCTCAAAGAATTAAATACATGATATTAACCTAAAAAAAAAAATTACATTAACCACATCTATTTTTAACTTTTACATTTACCAATTTCACTTTTTACTTTTTACTGCAGTAAAAAATCTTCATTCACAGAAATGCAACAAATTTTCCCAGAAGCGCAACAAATATTTGAGGTCACTTTTGAGTGACTTTTCCTTATCCATTTTCTGATATGAAGGTATATTTGGAAATCTTGGGATGACTAGTTTTCTATAGAACCTTCAAGAATACAAAATTCCCTCTCCAAAGATAAGAAAAATGAGTTTTAACAAGACTGCTCTAGAAGCGCAGCGCCAGGGTGAAAATAGTTGCAAAAAGTGGTTTTTTAGCATATATCTTGACTTTTTATCTGAAAATGCAAACTAACATGGAAACCCACGTTTATATTTGGTAGATAAAAGTTATAATATATCCAACCATGTAAATAAATCATCATTTGGTTCCCTAGAAGAAAAAAAAACGCAGCGTGAGCTCAGTGCACTTCTGTACATCACAAAATTGCCAAAATTTCAAAATTTTCTGCAAAAAAAGGGTTCAAACATAGAGAAATATCTCTCTGTACATAACACTTTTTGCAAAATTGAGAGAGGCTTTGTTTATTTTCTATGTTATGAAAACAATTCTCCTCTAGTGTTCAAAAATAATTTCTCATTTATTCAGAATCCAAGTTTGAAGTTGGTCACTCAAAAATTGCAGAAGCGCAACGTGCTCTCAGCAAAAGCACACCGTGGTATTTGAGAGGGTTTTTGGAGGCCTTCCTAGAGGATTTTTGGGATGAAAGTGGTATGGTTGGAAATATTATGATGTATTCTACACAATTTATTCATCAAGCACTGCAAACACCTTCTCCAAACCCCTGAAAAAATGACTTGAAGTCACATTTTCAAAAAGTGCAGGAACCCTCCTATAGAAACTATATTTTGGAAATTTCTCTCAAATAATAACACATGTGCATAAATTGAAGGATGTTTTTGTTCCTTGGTCTACGATTGACAAAAACCTCTTTCACTTTTGCCAAATTCATCTTCCTTATTTCAGAAAATAATTTTGAAGTAGAATTGTCCCTTTGTGCAATGTAAACCCTAGGCAACCCACATCTTGAAAGGATTTCTTAACGAAATATGAAGCCATGATTTCTTGGACTTTGGTGGGATGATACCTGGAAACTTTCCCTCCATTATTGTAATTTTTTTTCTCAGTGTCATTGTTTCCATTTTCCATGATTAAAACCTTAGCTAAGTGGGAAGGAAAGGGATAGGGTACGACTGTGAAAACAGGGGATAAGGGACAGTCTTGTAGATGGAGGGAAATTAATGGGTTAGGGGCTATCTAAATTCTTGGGGAAATTTTGGGGATTAGGGATTGGTGTTAGGGAGTGCAAGGAGTTGGAAATTTCGGAAATGGATGAGGGGAAAGGGTAAAAAAGTTGGAAACGCAGTCCTAACCTAGAAAAGTGTAGTGTAGGCTAGGGTTTGTATGGAAAATGAGGGAGATGAAGGGAATGGGTATGTGAGATGTGTATGAAGGTGATAGAGTAGGAAAACTAGGTGTTTTACCATTTTAATGAAGAAAAAGCATATGGAAACCCAAAGACTATGACTTTGACCAAGACACTCATTTGAAAATTTATGACAAGGAATGATGACATGACCATGATGAAAATTTATGACCTTGGATGAGTGGAGGGAGTAGTAATGACACCTAGACACACCAATGACCATTTTACAACCAAGAGATGCCAAATTTTATTTGAGAATTTTATTTGAAAATATAACAATTTGACCTAATGACCCTATCAATCACATGAAAAGAGTACATTTGACCATTGGGACTAATGGACACTAACAAATGTCACATGCTAGTTACTTGTTGATGATTGCAATATTTTCTTTAGAACCTTTTGGACTAGTAATTAAGACTGGAAATCTATTAACAAAGATTTTAGAGGAACTAGGAGGTGCATATATGTGGAGACTATTTGTTGATTCTATAGGGAACTTTTTTTTATATAAACATATTGTTGTTTCTCACAGTGCTAAGGCACTTGAACATTGTATTTTGTACTCTCCACTTTTGAATACAAAGTACATTTTTTTCCTTGGAAAAAAATATTTATACTTTTTTGAATGTAGCATTGCTATGCTTGCTATTAAATGACAATAATAATTTCCTATGAAATCATTGCGACTGTTTGTGATAGAAAAAATAATTATTTCTTATATTTGGACCATTTGATATGTACTATGTAGTCAATAAGTGATTGATGTATATGTACTATGTAGTCAATAAGTGATTGATATATATATATATATATATATATATATATACTGCTTGGAGGGAAATTACATAGATTGAAAATAAAAATTGAAAATAGTAAACACTAAACAACCATGTTCAATAATAAATATCATTCAAATGATATCACTATCATAGTGAACTTTGAAGGCCTTTTTTGGATACTCAATTGTTCATCAAGGTGGATAGTTTATCTACAAAGAAAGTAGTAACTATTTTAGTGAATCTCAAGGTTGTTGACGTGTTTTATTGACACCCGCCAACTAATTGATTTGGGTAAATATGTGAACCTATGTTTCTTTCAAATGGATACCATTGTTTTTTCAAATTAGGAAAGTTCAAAATTACCTTCACCTATTGATCATGAAGACCCAACAAGTTTTAAGGATTCAAAATCAGTGTTGCGGTTTTTTTTTCAGGTAAGGCCAATAGGGATGTTTTTTTGTTTTGAAAAAAAAGAGAAGAAAAGAAAAAGGAAGTTGTTTGTGTCCATATTCTCATTGAATATCCCTATGTCTTATCTTCGTCCAACATTTTATGAAATCTAAAACAAAGGTCATATTCCCAAGATATGCCAATTTTCTCCCACATTTTGTTGCTCCATACTTAATCATTTTTCCCTTACTCTCTATACTTAGTCATTTCCTCACCCCATAATTAGTCATTTTACTCATTTTCCTTCCTCTATACTCTCCATATTTTTTCATTTTACTTCCTCTCTACTCTCTACACTTCCATAATTAGTCATTTTTCTTACTATCCATACTCTCCATACTTAGTCATTTTCACTACTATCCATACTCTATACTATTGCCCCATACATAGCCATTTTCCTTACTCTCCACACTTCATACTTAGTCATTTTCCTTCATCCCCTTACTCCATACTCAACCACTTTTCTTTCTTTCCACTCTACTCACCTTCCTCTCTACTCTCCATACTTAGTCATTTTTCACTACTCTCCATATTCCTTTACACTAGTCTCTATACTCCTATACTTAGTCATTTTCATGAATGTATATGCGGGAACCATTCCCTCATCTTCACCTTATACTCCTAAACCTGTGATCTGCATTTCCACAATATTCAATTTTCACTTCCCACTCATACTTAGTTTATTTTTTACTTTCTCCTAACCCCGCAACCCATACCCTCATTTCCACTTTCCACTCCTAACCCCACAACCCGCATCTCATTACCCAAATTGCACCCTCATGACTTAGTCATTTAACTAAGTTTTACACTTATTTTTTATTGATTCTTATACTTGGTTTATTTTTTACTTTTGACTGGAGATGTGGGAGCCCATCTTATGATTGTTCTACATCACCCTACCTTTTCATTGCCCTATTTCTAGGTAAATTCTATTTTTCAATTTTATTATTTAATGAAATTATCCATTATATTTCTAAGTTTTATCCCTTTCCCCTCCTTTGGAATATTCAGGCACATGGTAGTGGCATGGACCTACCATATTGGGACATGTGGCAATGTCATGGACCTACCATATTAGCACACATGGAAGTGGCATGGACCTATCCATGGGTGACACATGGCAGTGAGGTGGACCTATCACATTGTGACACATGGAAGTGAGGTGGACCTACCCCTGGGTGACACTTGGATGATATTTATTGGACACACATATGACTAGGAAATTCATTAGGCATGATGATTGGGATATGAGGTGGCAACCAAAATATATACTATGCACAAGCTACGCAAGGTTACATAGTTCTATTTTCACACACAAACAATATGGGGATACATTTTGATTATAAAAAATATATTGAGAACTATCCCCCAATGCATGTGGGATAAATGGGGTGGACTAAAAAATAAAGGGTTGAAAATTCACATGGATAAATCGATGGTTCCTGAGTCTTTATCTTCCGAAGGCCATAACTTTTGATCCCGATGTCCAAATTGAGAAAATGAGAGCTAATTGGAAAGGTGGAGACGAGAAGAAAAATTTGGAATTATTTTCCTTGGATGGAATAATGACTATCATTCCATAAAAATTAAATAAAATTTTGGAATATTTTCTAGCTTAGTAGCTAATTATTTTTGGAAAATTGTTTCTTAAGAGAAATTTATGATATTCTAAAGTAGGTCCCAGTTGATGGAATGAATATCTAAGTTCATATCTACAAAGGGGAAAATAAAATCTTAACTATAACATTAAAGAAGCTTCAATAATATTATAATAGAAGAGGTGAAAGGATTTCAATGGGTTGGTTATTTTTGACAGTCAATAGCTTTTCCAATGGTGGGGAGTTCACAAGAACTAAGCTTTTCCTTTCCAATTTTTTGTGAATTGACCTGCTTAAATTTATCCATGTATTTATTTATTCTTGATTCTTTCCATCAGGTTTTCTATGTATGTTTGGAAACAGGAAGATCTTATTATGATAATCTCTTTCTCTAGATTCTTCCATTCATTTCTCATGATATTTGAGATCCAGAGGAGAAAAATCCTTGCTTGTAAAAAATAAAATGTAGTTTAATTCAATTTATCTAATTTTCATTGAGATCTTGTTGATTTTGTTTCATCCCTCTTGTTTTAGACATTGTTAAACTTGTTACATTTGTGATATTATTATAAATTACTCCCACAAAGAACAATTTCGAGGAATTACATTAGTGATTTTTCAGACTTTGAGTCTAAAGCATGAGCTTTTAAATGTATTTTCCATCAAAATATTTTTTGGGTTGTCATGAAGTGATATTGTAAAGTTCTTTGATGGCATGTAAATTTTACTTTTCTTTCATCTTGCAAAGTCATAGCTAATTCTGGGTTCACATTATTTTAAAAGGAAGGCATAATATTTGTTGAAAGAAGACTCCAAACCTTGTGGATACAAATCTCTACAGATATAATTATATCTTTTTCTTAAATAATATGATATACCTGACAAGTACTTCTACATATAGGAATTTGTACATCTGTATATAGGGGTTTCATTGGAATATTTGTTGGGTTTTCTATTGCATGCATATGTTTATCCCGCGATATGTTCAAGGATGTTATTGGAATGATGTCGAGGCACCTCGGGGCCAAGAATCAGGATGAATCTTAAGGCCAAATTTGCAGTAAAATGATTGTGTAATATCTAGGAGGTTTTTCCATCTTTCTCTTTCTCTTTCTTTTTCTTTTGAAATTATAGGACCTTAAACAATCTTAGCTCAGATGACAAATTCTCTCAACTATCAGAGACATATGTCTACGAGTGTTTTAGAAAATCAAGATATAAAAGGAGAAAGAAGTGATGATTTGGAAGAAAAACAAGATAAACATACATGGAACTACTAACAATCAATATTGTAGCTTATGAAAAATGGAACAACATGCTGAGAAATTAAGAATTCAACAACTCTAACAGGTGTATACAGAATAATAAAACATTCTTTAAACAATTATGATATTCATACATCTAAATACATGGAGGTAACCTCTTCATATCATTTAAATACACATACAATGACAATAAATGGTCATACATTCAAAGGAAATCATTATTATGCCATTACTAGACATCATACAGTAACACATAACATGGTGAATGACTTGCTACCTAAGCTTTTATAAATCGGATATGATACAAGAAATAAAAAATGGGATGAGATTCTTTACAAGAACACAAATACTGTAAGGAAGGAATTGCAGATTGAAACTTAAATGTGGGGAATGAATATTAGTTGCCTTCAACATTTATCAACTGATTGTTCTCAAGGTTTCTAGTCAAACAAATCCGATTATAAGAAACTCTTAAATTCCCTAAAGTTCCAACCTTGACAATGGGCACCTATTTTCTCTTTTATTCCTCTTGCTCGTGCCCTAAACTGCTTCTTGAAACCACTTCCTGCTTCTTGAAACCATTTCAAGCTTCTTGATTCTTGCATGGTTTCTCTCTTGTAAAATCATAAAAAACTCCCTTTACGCGCTGAAATTTTCTTATGAACAGATCGTGGGGCAGTTGGATATTTGCAGGAAACAATACCCATCATGCTTTGCTCCTTAGAAATCTCTGTAATCATTTTCCTCTTTGGCTGGAAAATTGAAATCATAACTACACAGGAGTGAGACTCAACAATCATCAGATCAAAATCAATGAGTAATCTCGATCGTTGATCAAGGTATCTCCCATCAGATAAATCAAGATCTACCCAGACGTAAAATCTCAGTAGTCGTCGGATATATATTTGGAAGGAGACCACGACTATTGATCGAAGGATCATCTATCAGAGTGCTCAAGGGTCGGGTCTAAACAGAGACTCCGACGAGAGAAGATTCAAGGGGCATGACAGATAAATTAAACCTGGGCCTTCGATTTGGAATCTGATCCAATTCTAGTTGTTGATCAATATTGATCAAAAAACAACGTTCCCTAAGGTTTCACTGTAACCAATATAACATCAGATGTGTCTCGTGAACACATGGAAGCTTTGTGTTGATTTAATAGGTTCCCTGCTGGAAGTGACTTCATGTATACGTCATCGATGATACGTGTCCCTTTAATTTCACTTACATAGGAGAGGGACCATAATGGATCCTGGGCCATTTATCTCATTCTCTTTCACCAAATCTGGGTCGTCCTTCAGAGGTACACCATTTAGAGAAATATAGAGCCAGGAACCATGAAGAATTCCAACGAAAGAACTCTGACAACTATAGATTTGAAGCTACAGATAATATTAGATCTGGATCGTTGATCAAAGTTGCACTAAGATGAGATCTGGGTTGTTGATTGAGATGTTGGATATGGATTGGGAGTTGTTGACCTCACCATGATCCAAGAGAAAAAATTGGCCAAGGCACATATAATATTATGTTAACGTTACCCTGGACGTGGGGCATCTTCTCACTGGTCTACGTTGGCACATGTCATGGAAGACAGGTAAGACACGTGTCACCTGGATTTAAGACATTTACCTATGCATCTAGTAGGTTCCACCTATTCACATGGAAACCACTGATTGTATTTGATAGTGCTCTGCTAGTAGGATGATGTGGCACCTTGCAGGGAGGATTTGATACCTGGGATCAAATCGAGACCATTGATTGGTCCTACTTGAAAAGTTCTGAGAGAATATCTAGACCATTCATCACGGGTACCTCTTCGAACTGCTACAAGACTTGTTTCAAACATGACTCCAAAAAGAGAACTGCAAGGTAAATCTTGACCGTCCATCTAAGATCTGAGGATGACTGAGAGACATTGATATGGCATGGTTGAGATTTGAAAACAAAAATTGACTAAGACAAAAATAGTCATGTACTTGACGCCAACCTAGACATGTGGCATCTTTCTATTGGTCCACAGTGGTACTAACGTGGTTGGGGAGTAAAACATGTGTCTACATGGAAACCTCTGGTTGGATTTGACAATGCTATATTTTCATGCCATTTTGTCATATCCTCTGCATTTCACCATTGACAACGTCGTCGTCAACACTATGAAAACTTGCATTGAGGGTTTCTCTTTGCAATTTCCATACAACGATCTACATATTGATCTCCACCATTGATATTTTTCCAACCCTAGGAGATCCATCAATCTATGCTCGACCAAAAGCCACAATCGACTAAGGAATTAACAAGGTTATGTTGGCATCACCCTGGGCATGTGGCGTATTTTCATTGGTCCACAATGGTGTTGAGGTGGTAGGGAAACAAGATACACGTCACCTAGTTTTGATGTATTTACCTGTGCATATGGTGGGTTCCACATGTCCACATGGAATTATTTGATTAGCTCTAATAGTCCCTCGGTGACATGTTGACTTGACCCTTGGTTGGGAGGATTTAATAATCGAGAGTAGATTTAGACCATTGATCTTCTCAGGGGTAGAATTGATGGTGCCTATCAAATATGGGTCATTCATCGGGGGTGCGCCCATCATAGTGATTGGAAACTATGTCGCTAGGGGAAATATGACGACCATTGATTTAAAGGTCGAGTGCATGAAACAATCTGAGCTGTCGATCTCTCTGGGATCAGATAACTCCCGAAATGCTATGTTTTTTAGGCTATGGTCTTATGATAGACTCCTGGGATAATAGACTTAGGCTCCTTTCCATGTGTGACAAGCCCCTTTGAAACTACCACCAAATCCTTTTGGACCATGAAAAAACCCTTTTGAAATACGACAAAACCCTTTTGGACCATGAAAATCCCCTTTTGAACCGCGATAAGCACCACAAGGATTAATTTATGCCTTGTGTGCATAAGGGCATGTGATTTTCTTGTTGTTTCTTCATTCTTCCTTAGGAAAATTTGACTATGAACTATGCAGAAGCTCCTGAAGCTTTACTTTCTACTACTAACTCATATGATATCGCCCTTATAACTTCAGTCATTCTTCATTTAATTTACATGAACAAATACAATACTAATTGTTATCCCCTAGCCTATGGATAACTAAGCAGATTATGTCTCAAGGCCCACAGGTCCTAGACATGGAGTACCAAGAGCCATATTGACTTGAGCCTGGCCCTGGAGGGCCCATATTTCTTCTTTAGCACCTCCACATTGTCAGCAGTAGAAACATCCATCCCATCGACCTAGTCCTTCAGTAGAAGTGGGTCTTGATCCATGAGGTAATGAGTCTGGGTATCACAGTATGTGTCACTCTGATTCTCAAAACATTTGAATATGTGCATTTGATTATTTTTACCTCTGACATGTGATTGGACCTTATGCCTTTCCACTTGTCCACGCCTGGGGGGAGTGACAAGATGTCCTAGCAAATTGGTTCCCATAGGGTTTGAGTTTCCACTAGGTGGGTTCATGAATGGTCATCATCCATTCCCACCAAACTGATCACTTTTCATCTTTTTCCTTCTCATCGATCCCCTACATTGGTTCGGGCATTGGTTTTTCCAAGGTAGAAAAGGGTTGTACCTTACCTTGTGGGAAGAAGGGGCTAAAGGCCTAGAGGGTAAAAGTAGCTGGAAAAAGATAAAATCCAAAAGAACAAAACCTTTAGATGGTTCTCCCAGGGATCCCTGAGAAATAAATAAAAGGCTTCTCAACAAGAAACAGAGGGACCCATAAAATAATAAAATCAAGACCTAGTTGGAGGATAGGGGGTCTCATCATGAGCCAACCTATTAGGACCATGGGCATGTAGTGGTATAACACTACCATTCATCTGGTCACAATGCTAGGGTAGTGGCTCTTGGTGGCATATCCATGAAGAGAAAGGGGGTCTCATCAAGATCCAAATTTCTCATCTCCGTGAACTGCTTGTGGGTAACATTGTCACCATTGGTCACCATGCCAGGGCAGTGTCCCCTAACTAGTCTCTTTAAAGAAAAAGAAATAAGATAAAATATAAAAGGCATTGAATGGGCTTGTAAACACTTGCATCCATGACAAGGTGCAACTCACCCTCTTCATAGGCACCCACAGGTAAGCCATACATTCCTTTGTCATCACTGTACCCATTGCTCAAACGTCCCTCATCACCTCATCCACTTACATGGCCTGGATTTGTCTTCACTTGGAAACATCCCATGTCCAATGAGAATTATCCCAATAGGACCTATTGACGTCCTCTCCAAACCTGCCTTGTAGAATAGCATAAAGTCTTTGAGCACTTGTCTGGGAAAGGGGGGTTTTATGCACATGTTTAAATAACTTGATTATTAGATGTGATTGGCATTGCTATGATCCATGTGACTTATGAGCCCATGGAGTGTGTACTTTTTGTTGTTGCAGGGCCACACCCGATGGACAGGTACACATGGGGAGATGATTAGTTCAGACCTCCATAGGGCTAAAATCCCACCAAATGGATGTTGAGACCCCAGCCAGGGGCAGAGACAGGACAAAGGTTTGTACCAGAGAAAGAGGATGACGTTCCAATAGAGACAACTTGGCAGGCCTAGAATGAGGGGGGTATTTCCCTCCTAATATGATGTTGGCCTTGAAAGTCCCATGACATCACCTCTGTGACCCTTGACGTCAATAGTTTTTGATGGACACTTTGGAGGTAGTTATGTGCCAAGTGGCACGTGTGGTTTGATCTAGAGGCCTTGGGAGGCCTAACGTTTTTCTCCTGGAGGCTAATGTTTCACTAGAGAGGCCTAACATCACCCTAAAGGAGCATGAAGTCACCTATTCTACTTTATTTAGGGTTTAAATTGTCATTTTTATGTAAAAACTGGATATTACATGTAAATTGGCCATGTCGGCCTTTTTGACCTAATTCTGGTCATTGTAATTGTATAAATAAGGGGGGAAACACTCTTATTTTGATGATATTTCACTCACACTTAGGTGAGGTCTGAAATTTGTGCCCTAATTAGGGTTTCTTGGCTGAAATTTGGTGTGCACTTATTGAAGGAGGCTATTTTTGGAGTATTTTAGCATTTTTCTTGGTGGAAGTGTTCAACTAGGCTATTTGTTAGATGATTCTTGGTGAATGTAAGTAAATTTCCTGCAATTATTCTTCATTGAATGGTTATGGTTCTATTTTTCTTGCATTTATTCTAAGATTATGAAATTTCTAAATTAAAGCCCTAGGAGGCTAAAGCACATGTTATTGTTCTTGCCTTAATAACTTTCACCAACTAGATTATGCTAGAAAACTGATTTCCTTGAAGCTTTTTTCTAAGGGCCTTGCCATTGCAACACCCTAGAACCTTTTGCTTCATATAGTCGTCATCTACTTCATCTTTTAGCTAAAGAAGGAGGAAACCTACTAGGGCCTAGGGTTACCTACTTCCTATTAGCCATTTCCCCCCTAGGGTTTGGTGATTGAAGCCTTGGGATACCAAGAATTCAATTATTGACCCTCTTGTCTCTAGTTCTATTATTATCATTTGTTCCTTCAAGATTTTCCGTTTCTAAAAGAGTCTCCATTTACCCTAAAATCACTGATCTAAGCCTTACAATTGAGTGATTGATGAAAGCTACCCTTAAAAACTATTACCTTAAACTCTCTGCTAATTATTCCTAACCATAGAATACACTAAACTACTAACCTATTTTCTGTTGTTACAAAAGTAAGCTACAACCATTTATTGCAGCACTAAAAGAACCTAAAAGCAATTTGAAAAGTTGATTAATACACCACCTAATGATCTTCTGACAAATGTTATTACTTTGCTATTATTGAGTAATTATTGTTGGTCATTGTGAATCCATTTTAATACATTTATTGTGAAGCTATTGTATTATAAACATTGTTGTTATAAAAATCTTTTTGCTTCATCATATATCAACTATTGCTTTTATTGATAAATTCCATGGTTTTGTGAAGTACTAACAACAAGTTGTGCTTGCAAAAGATATATTTTCTTGTTGATTTGTTCTGGGAAGGTACATTTGAATACTTCATTACTTCATTGGTTAAAACCCTCGGACTTTATGATCAGTGTGACTTGTTATAGGGGATAATTTTATAGATACTTTAACCTTTGCCTTCTCAAACCCCCAGGTCACCAGGGACGTCTCCCCTGGGCCATCAACCCTAAATAGAAAGAGGTATCATATTGAGGTGACAATGATAGGATAACCTCCTGTTACACCAATTTTCCTTTCCTTAACCTTTTCCTTCAGAATAAGTACAAATTGAGCGATAAAACTAACATTTGGCTCCAGCGAAGACAACATACCCTTATGTTTTGTTGAGAACTGTAGACTAAGTGCCTTCTTCTATTGGGTTTTCAAGTCTACCTAGAAAGATACATCTCCTTCAAACTTAAAAAGTTGATCTGATATGTGACACAAAAAATGCTCAACAACTTATATTGTTAGAATCCTATCTACTTGTTGAAGTAAGAAATGTTGAATGAAGTAAAATTGAAACAAACTCTATTAGCTGAAAACAAATGCTTGACTACCAGCTTATTTAAGTACATAAACATCCTACTCTAAACAATCTAGCTACTTTGATAAAGTGAAATGATACTTCCAATGATACGAGACAATATTTTTACTACTTGGACGAATTCCTTGTATGCACTTTTGCACAATAAGAACAAGAAAAAGAGGAGATTGAGATATATTATGAAGTTCATACTCATGATTTGAAAAAATAAGATTCATATAACCTAAGTCATATGAGACCATGGATAATGTAGATTCCAATTAGAATGCAACTGGGTCATGAAAAATATAAGGAATGACAGATTTCTCAACAAAATTTGAGGCTTCTTCTTCATAATTGATTTGACAAAAGTGCTCCTGAATACCCTTTGATATCTCTTCTTGTAATTCTGATGAAGAAAAAGGATGAAGTACAAAAGCTTTACCACATCAAAAAAATTCCACTAGTTCTTGTTCATTATAGTCAAGCTCTACATCTTTCAGAACAACTGTAAGTGATACACCAGTCTGAAATTATTCATCGGAGATCTCATAATTATCACACACTGGTGCACCAACAACAATTTCTGAAGATTCCACTTTAGATATCTTCCCCTCAATACCAAGCTCTGATTTTTTGTCATGATGGTCATATATGGACATATCATTGTTTGAAATTTATGTGAATGATGATACATAGAATTGCACATCTTCTTCAACTTCGTATTCATCAAAAACATGATTTGTGTTGTAGAATCCAGTATGAGAATATTCACAAGAATCCCTCTTATATTCCTCATGAAACAACCATTGAGTAGTAGATTGCTCATAAAAAAAGGGGTTGCACATCATCATTAAAGTTACTTTGAAACAAATTCACAGAATCTTCAGCAACACAATATTGACTTTAATCAACATGTGTGAATGAAAAGAGCGTTGTCTCTTCTTGAAAATCCCTATAAATATGCCTATAATTGACATCTTCTTCAAAATCAATTTCAAAAAATTATTTCTCCTCTCCACTATTGTAGGAGCAATCTTTTTTATGTTCTACATCTGAATCAAGTTCTTCTTTACAACAATGTTCAAAAGGAAACTGAGAATACGGAAATTCAAAAATCTTCTCTGGATCTTCTTGAAGATGTTAAAATTTGTCGACACATACCAGATTTATTGAAACACTGGCAAGAATTTTCAACTCATGACCATCCTCAAAAGAAGAAATATCCATCCAAAAAGAATTTTGACTAATATCTTGAAAGGAAGAAATAATTATTGTATCCTCCTACAGATTCTCTGAAAATTCTGTGCAATCACTCTCCAATGATGCATCTTCATTGGAATCTTCCATGCCATCTCATGCATTTTCATTGTTATAGTAATCCTCCTTTTCAAAATCTTTTTCATATTCATCATTTGTGGTTTCCCCTTCCTCTTCACTATTATAGGAAGAATCTTCTATATCTTATGAAACTAATTTAAAACTTTCATTGCAACAACTTCTAAGAGGAAGATCAATGTGATACCTTCTTTTATAATGAGAATGGAACAATATATGAAAATCATCCAGTGAAGCTATACAAGTAGTGAGTAAATATTTGTACCATTGGCGAGCCTCTCCAGCTAAGGAGAACAAGAATAACTTCATGAGGACATATTCATGAAATATACTCATCTAAAGCATATATAAGTGGAATTATATCAAATGTTGGGACATATTGTCATCATTGTCTTCTCTGAATCTCGGAAGATAGTCTTCACAAACCTCTATGCTAGGTACATGATTAGGAAATCCAGGTATATTTGAAAAATCTAGTGGATCAAACCTTGAAACTACTATGTTGGCACTTGATCTTGCCATTAAAACAAAAGGGATTCTCCAGTGGCATCACAGTGAATAAGGGAGTAATAGGATTTTCAAGAAAGGTAGAATGGAAGAGCCTACTTCGTGATAGGATTCTAAAAAGGAATTTTGGAGAAATATCAAAGGTTTTGGCGAGGGACTTTGAAGTAGAAAACTCATTTTTAGGTATATTAGTTAGATCTACAGATTCAAAATTTTGATGAACAACGAAATGAGAGATTTCTAGATAAGGGTTACTTGAGAAAAGGGAGGTCTGGCACTCTTTGATATTTCTCTAGGTCACAATATTTTTTCGATATGACTATATTAGAACCTGATCAGAATTAGGGTGGCTTCTGGTATGTCTTTTGATAGAGGCTATATTGTCCTTCTATAGAGTCTTGAGGTCAAATATTAACAACCAAGTGCCTGAGGCCTATTCACCATTAAGTTTCATAGCTTACAATGTCGTATCCCAGAGAATATTTCTTCAACTTACATCCCCAACAACGGTGCCATTTTGGATGTTATGCCTCAAGATGTTCTAGGATGTTATTGTAACGATGTCGATTCACCCCAAGGGCCAAGAATTAGGATGAATCTTAAGACCATATTTGCAGTAAAATAATTGTGCAATATTTGGGAAGTTTTTCCCTCTTTCTCTTTCTTTCTCTTCTGAAATTATAGGACCTTAAACAATATCAACTCAAATGACAAATGTTCTTAATTATTAAAGGAATATATCTATGAGTGTTTCATACAATCAATATTTAAAAGGAGAATGAAGTGATGGATTGGAAGAAAAAAAAGATAAACATACAGGGCACTGTTGAGAATGAATCTTGTAACCTATGGAAATAGAACAACGTGTTGAGCAATTAAGAATTCAAAAACTCTAACAGGTGTATATAGATCAATAAAACATGCTTCAAACAATTAACATCTTCATACATCTAAATAAATGGAGGTACCCTCTACATATCATTTAAATACACAAAGAAAATGACAAGAAATGGTCATACATTCAAAGGAAATCACTTATGTGTCATTACCAAACATCATACAATAAAAATCAACATGGTGAATGTCTTACTGCATGGGCTTTTATAAATCAAATCTAATACAAGAACACAAATATTGTAAGGAAGGAATTATAGACTGAAACTTAAACACATGCAATGAATCTTTGTTGCCTGGAGCATTTATCAATTGGTTGTGCTCAAGGTTACTGGTCAAAAAACTATAGTTATAAGAAATTATTAAATTCCCCAAAGTGCCAACCTTGACAATGGGTAACTACTCTCTCTTTTATTCCTCTCACTCTTTCCCTAAACTGCTTCTTGAAACCACTTCCTGCTTCTTGAAACTGTTTCTAGCTTCTTGATTCTTGCATGGTTTCTCTCTGGTAAAATCGTAAAAAAATCCCTTTACGCGCTGGAATTCTATTATGAACATATCGTGGGGAAGCTGGAGATTCACAGGAAATAATACCCATCATGATCTTCTCCTTATAAATCTCTGCAAACATTTTCCTCTTTGGATGGAAGCTCAAAATCATAACTGCATAGGCGTGAGACTCAACAACTATTGGATCAAAACCAAAGAGTAATATTGATTGTTGATCGAGGTCTCTCCCATCAGAGCAATCAAGGTTTGCTCAGGCGTAAAATATCAACAACTTTTGGATATACCTTAGACAGGTGATCACGACCGTTGATCAAAGGATCATCTATCAGAGTACTCAAGGGTCAGGTCTAGATGAAGAGTTCGACGAGAGAAGCTTCGAGGGGTATGATGGATAAATCAAACCTTGACCGCCGATTTGGAATTTGTCCCAATGCTAGTTGTTGATCAATCTTAATAAAAAACCAACGTTTCCTAAGGTTTCAATGGTGCCAAGATGACATAAGATGGATCTCGTGAACATGTGGTAGCTTGGTATTGATCTGGTAGGTGCCCTGCTAGTAGAGATTTCATGTATACATCACTAGGGATATGTTTCCCTTTATTGTCACTTATGTAGGAGAAGGATCATGATGGATCCTGGGTCGTTGATATCATTCTCTTTCGCCAAATCTGGACCATCCTTCAGAGGTGCACCCATCGGATTTATCTAGAGCCAAGATCCATGAGGAACACCAATGAAAGAACTCATATTTCCATAGATATGTAGATACATATAAGATCATATTTGGATCATTGATCAGAGCTGGAATAATATGAGATATGGGTTGTTGGATACGGATTGGGAGTCGTTGATCTCACCACAACCCCAGAGAAAAAATGATCTAAGGCTTGAATAATATTATACTGATGTCACCCTATATTCGTGGTGAATTCTCACTGGTCTGCACTGGCGCATGATGTGGAATATAGGTAAGACATGTGTCACCCATATTCAAGACATTTACCTGTGTATCTGGTGGGTTCCACTTGTCCAGGTGGCATCAACTGATTAGCTCTGACAATGCGTTGCCATCAGGTTGATGTGGCACCTACCAGGGAGGATTTGATACCTAGGATCATATCGAGACCATTGATTGGTCCTAATTGAAAAGGTCCAAGAGAATATCTGGACCATCCAACATTGATGCCTCTTTGGAGTGCTACAGGACTAGTTTTGAACATGACCTCGAAGAGAGAACTGTGAGGTAAATCTCAACCATCCATAAGATATCTTAGGACGAATAAGAACCATTGATCTGGCATGGTTGAATACAAAAATTGACTAAGGAAAAAATCGACATGCTAACGCTAGCCCAGACATGTGATGTATTTCTATTGGCCCATGGTGGTACTGACGTGGTTGGGGAGAAGGACACATGTCACCCAGATTTTTGATTTTTACCTATGCATGTGGTGGGTTCCCCATGTCCACATGGAAGCCTATGGTTGGCTCTGATAGTGCTATGTTGGCATGCCATGATGTCATTTCCTCTACATTTCATCGACAACGATGTCGTTGTTCACACTGTGAAAACTTGCATCGAGGGTTTCTATTTTCATTTTCCCAATGATGATCTACATATTGATATTCGTTGTTGATATTTTGCTGATGCTACAAGATTCGTCGATCTATGATCGACCAAAATCCACAATCAAATAATAAATTGAGAAGGTCATGATGGCATCACCCTAGGAATGTGGCATATTTTCATTGGTCCACGATGGCGTTGAGGTGGCAGGGAAATGGGATATGTGTCACCAAGTTTTGATATATTTACCTATGTGTTTGGTGTGTTCCACATGTCCATGTGGAATTCTCTAATGGCTCTGATAGTGCTTCGCTAGCGTGTACACACGACCCTTGGTCAGGAATCTTTAATACTCGAGAGTAGATATGTACCATTTATCTTCTCAGGGGCACAACTGCTAGTGCCTATAAAATATGGGTCTTTCATTGAGGGTGTGCCCATTAGAGCACTTGGAAGATAGGTTTCCAGGGGAACTTCGATGACCATTGATTTAAAGGTCAGGCGTGTGAAGCAATCTAATCCATCGATCTCTCAGGGCTTGAAAAACTCCTGAAATGCTACATTTTTTAGGCCATGGTCTTATGATAAACTCATGGGATAATAGATTTAGGCCCCTTTTTGTGTGTGACAAGCCCCTTTGAAACTATGACCAAACCCTTTTGGACCATGACAAGCCCCTTTTGAACTGTGACAAAACCCTTTTGGACCAGGACAAACCCATTTTGAACTGCGACAAACACCACAGGGCTTAGTTTTTGCCTTATGTGCACAAGGGCATGGATTTTTCTTGTTGTTTCTTCATTATTCCGTAGGAAAAATTGACTATGAACTACATAGAGGCTCTTGAAGCTTGACTTATGTTGCTAACTCATTTGATATCGGCCTTATAACTTCAGTAATTATTCATTTAATTTGCGAGAACAAATACAATAATAACACATATAAAATCGGAAGAAGAATCCTCCATATTTCAAGAAAGAGGAGTACCACCTCTATAAAAATGCAGGAGGATTTATCCTCATGATGTTATCTTAAAGACCTTAAAATGGTCTTTTAGATCAACTCAAGTGGCAAAACACATACATATTAGGCTAAAGAAATCAAGAATCAAGCTAACAATGAATGTTATAACAAGTTAAGGTGACAAATCATCATCATAACCATATTCATTGCCATCAAGATCACAATCTTGATCATGAATCATGTATTCATTTGTGTCATTTTTTCTGTCATTCTCATTTGTGACATGCATTAATTCTCTCTCTCAATCTCTTCATTGGAATCAAAGCCTCTTCTTTAAACACTCTATCATCATATTCAATGTCTTCTTCAAATGTTTCTTGTAATTTATCAGATTTCCCATCAGGGATTATATCAACAACTTCCATGAATTTCCATTTTGAATGAGACTCTATTTGAATGAAATACAACCATCATGGGATTGTTACATAATCAATTAGAAATGATTGGTTAATTTGAAGAGGGGAAACATACAACTCATCAATATATAATATAAATTGACATGTATTTGCATGTACAAATCCATACTCATCAAGTTGTACCATGGATGGTTTGATCCATTTACATTTTAATAATATAAAACTATTTTCATGATATTCAACTCAAATATTTTCTTGGGCGATTCCAAAATAAAATATCTTCTTGGTTTTGTGATGAAATTCAACACTAACAATACAATCACAATTTTCCTTTCCTTTGTCATTTTATTCCACTCTTAAATGAATACCGTAGACCCACATTCCATTGAAATTCCAAGCCCATAAATGTGGATATTGTGAAAGATCAATTTTCTCCATTGTTGTATATTGACCTTCTTCTTTTGCATCATTGATTGCATCAACAAACTATTCATAAATTTTTCGAAAAGAATTACCTCCAATAAAATCATGACATCTATTATTTCAAGGTCTATGTATCCATGTTTGCCTCTCTTCTTCATATATTCTACATAAAATATGAACATACAATATAGTAATAATAATAATATAAATGTGTAAATTCAATTGAATAAATAAATTATTGTGTAAAGAATATTTTCACCTATTCCACTTATTGAATGAACATGTGTTTTGAAGAACATAGGAATGTATCATATTATTTCTTTGTTTGATATATTGAATTAATGCTCATTTCCTTATAATACTTCACTTGTGACTCTCTCATCTTCATCATCATCCCGTACACGTTGATTACCATTTTTAAAATCCTTCATATATTCTGCTCAAAATCCCATGGCCTCTTGCACTGAATATTCTTTAGATAGGTTTCCTTCCAATTTTTCCCTTGTACACATATTTGTTTTTCAAACCCTTCATATATCATTCTATAGGATACATCCATCTTGTTCTCACCAAGCCACAATGTTCTAGTTCGTATTCTAGATGTATCAAAAGATACATATAAATATTAAAGATTGTTGGTGAAAAATCCAATTCCAATAAACAAACGACTTCAACAACCTTCTACCTCAAATTATCAAATTTTGAAGTATCTAATACATGTAAACTCATTCTCTTTAATATTAGGAGCAACCTTACAATTTCCAATTTTGGATTCTTTACCAAACTTGATATATTGACCACAATATGTAAAATATCCTTGATTATGACATGATAGTCATGGGTCTTGATACCTTTTAAGATATTAATGTAAGTTTGGCTTCTAATATGACTACTTACATATCGAGTGGGAAAGTGGCTCTAAGACATCAACTTTAAGAATTGTGCACTTTGTTCCTTTGTCCACACATAAGGAGCACTATGTTTTTTATATTTTTCATCATCATATTTTTCAACTCAAAGATTTTGATGAATATTTAGTTCTTGAAAGTATTGAAACAATGAAACAACATTAGAGTCACCAAAAAGAGTTTCGATAATAACATAAGATATAGTTTTTTTCAATATGCATAAGTCAATGATATTCCTAATGTGTATATCCTTAAAGTATGACAACTTATAGATTACGCACAATTGATTTACATTGCTTTCAATGCATGGATCATTTCTACTACCAAAAATGGCATCATTTTCAATAAACAACATTCGTTTTTGTCCATTCTCAATAATGTATTCACTTGTTATTGGAAATGATGCTTCATGATTCTCTTATTGGCCATTGAAACGTGATTTTTGTCAATGATATGAATGCTCCATTTTAAGGAAAGCATGATGTCCACAATAAATACATTTATACAAATTACATAAGTGCCTCACAAAATACTTAAAGTTGCAAGTAGGACGTCCATGGTATCCATGAACAGTGAGATCGGTCAATGTGCCATATGTAAGAAGATCATGAATCGTAAAATATAAAGAATCTCTTAAAGTGAACTTGATTGAATGACCATCACTTAAAAATCGAATTGCTTTAATTCATTTCCATAATTCTATTGTCTCATCATATAATGGCTCTAAATAAAAATAAATTGTATATAAAGTCACACTTTTATTTCTTGTTAAAATCAATAATAGCACTAAGAAAAATGGTTTAGTTTCTAACCATGGAGGCAAGTTATAAAAAAAAATTCCAAAAGGAAAAAAATATATATATTTCTAAGTGGGAAATATACATTGTTTTTTGATAAGGGAGAATCTATAAATGTTGGGTTCAAACAAAACTGGAACAAAATCCATCAATCATGCCAAATATCTATTGTACATCTACTTTCCATACATTACATCAAACTGTCTCTGACTTTTATAGTTCCTTCTATTCCAAAAGAAACAGATTAAAACATTCCAAACAGTGAAAATGACATTAATGTATAGAGTTTAAAAATAAAATTCAAAGCTTTCATATTCTTAGTTGTCACAAAATTCTTGATTCCTGAACTACAAAGGATCCAATTCTACATTCCAAATCTTCCTTGGAAAGCTTATGTGTCATTTGATTAAGTTCCTTGTATATATTCATAAAGGATTTACAGGAAAATGACTGCATAAGATTTTGGATTTGGTTCAATATAGATTGAAGGATGACTTAATAAAAATTTTATTTACAATTTTCCCAATTAATGAAAATTTTTGAATCTCCCATTACCTAGATGCGATCAATACCTCTTGACCGCTGAAAGAACAACAAGGATTAAAGGGTTGATAATTCCACCTCGGAGCTAGAGCTCGGGCATGGCGCGTATCATAAATGGAAGTATTACTTGGGGGATATGACTAACATGACCCCAAGACCACATCTGGGAGGGTGGCCTTGGTTGGATCCATCAAAAAATACCCAAAGAATTCAGAGTCCAAATTTGGCATGATAGGGATCCTGATCTTCTTTTGTTTTTGCTCACATCAAAATTCCCTTGTTAATTTCTCTATATGGCCAACTACTACTTCCACTAGGATTTCCTTGTTCTAAAACAAAATGGAATTGCACACCCACTATGAAATAAACAAAGTGACAAGGGAAGTAATCATATCAAACCACACAATTATTTGATGACCAGTATTTTACACAAAGAACGAAACTGATTTTGTTCCACAAGGCATTGGGTTTGAATATTTTTAGAAGGAGGTTCCATACCTGGAGAGTGTAATAGAATGAAACAAAGAGGTGGAATACTAATTCTTCTTCCTTGTGGCACAAAGGGTATTTGTTTGGGGAAATCCATCCAGGTTTGATTCCATTATTCCAGGTAAGAATCTTATTCTTGAGAGCTAGCCAAAGCACTATTTTGGATTTTAATTGACAATGCAACTTCCAAATTTTTTCCCACCACCATTTTGAGGAGCCATCATGTTCAATTTCAACATGTGCCTTATAACAATACTATGTCATATATTCTCCCGAGACAACATTCATAGAACAAACAAGGAGTCTTCATCCTCTGTTATCAACTTGATATGGTTAGAACACAACATTTCAATGAATTTTTACCATTCTTCCACCCGCTCACCTTCCAATCTGAGATCTAGCTTTGATTTCCAACACAATCGCCTAAATCTATTTTGGTCAAGAGTGTTGATGATTACAGCTACGTGAGACATTCTCCAGCTTACAAACCTGAGAGAAATCCACTGAGAAGGGTGTGTGGTTCCTATCTAAGACAGATATGGAATGTAGAGATGGCCTCCTCCTTACAGAGAGTTGAGAAGAACTCTAGATGATTCTCATGTGTAACATAGTGGGAAAGGATATCTACAGAGTTGGACATGCATGTGGATGAGAAAAAGGTGAACGTGTGAAATCCTGAAGTGTTGGGTGCATCATCATGAGAACAGAAATGAAGATGATGTATTAGCCTCCTCTGAGTAGAAGAGTTGATGAGAAAATCCAGATGACTCTCATGTGTAATGCAGTGGGAAAGAAGATCTATTGAGTGGACGTGCCTGTGGAGTAGCACAGGTGAATGTGATCCTAGTGGTTGAGCACTAGTGAAGAAGTGGTTCTTCTATGTAATGCAGTGAGACAAATATATGGACATCCCCATAGTATGTTCCCCTAGTGGATGAGCACTAGTGGGTGTATGAGATCCCTTGATATATTTTTCAAGATTCAGACCTGCATGTAACCCTAATTGTAATGTAAAGGGTACAGATCAACCCCACCTTAATGCAATTAATATTTAATGTAAAAGATAATTAATCTTGTTAATATTAATTATATTGTGAGCTAGTGAGGCCAGACCTATTGTGCCAATAGACACTTATGTTGATAGGTCAAGTCTAATATAAGTAAAGGTAGATTCCCCATTGTCGAATCATATCTTTCACATGAGTTTGGAAATTTCAGCAAGTACACCTTCTTGGTAAAAGTGTGCACCTCTCTTGGGCGCTAGTCTTCTAGGGTTTGAGCACCCTCTTGTGTGCTAGGTTTTATTGGTGGTGAAGGTCTTTCTCTTGAAGAATATATCAAATGATTTTGGATGGGTTTTCTCCCCTTGTTGAGAAGGGTTTCCTAGGATACTTCTTGTTTTCTTGTGCATGGTGTTTATTCTTGTGATCTTGGTTGTTGCAACATTATTGGTTATGGTTAAGTGAAATGGTAAAAATGGAATGAACTTGATGCTTAACCTTGATTATTGAAAAATCAACAAAGATCTCTTGGTTGTTCAAAATGGTAAGAATATCATCAGAGAGTTTGAAGGCATTGCCTACTCCAGCCCATGGATCTTCACCTATCATAACTTTTTTCCCATTTCCAATTTTC
>ML785271.1:1036540-1061582 GCA_009831015.1 Picea engelmannii
AAAACATATTCAGGGTTTTGAACATTTTATTGACCTTTTTGAGGTTGAAGAAGATGATGTTTGTATCATAATTTTTTCTCTATCTTTGCAAGGTAAAGCTAAGGAATGGTTCAAAAATTTGTCAGCTACAAGAATATGTGATTTCAATCAGTTTATGAAAGTCTTCCTTAATAAATGGATGGTCAAGAGTAATCTTTTTCTCATTTTAGAAGAATATGATCATTTGAAAAGACAACCAGGAGCAACAGTGCAACAATTTTCAGCCAAGTTCAATCAAGTTTACCATTCAATGTCTGATGATATAAAGCCTCCTCCCGATTTATCTCTCTTACACTACCCGGATTCCTTTGATCTAGAAATGGCATTTCATTTAAGAGAAAGGAATACTACAACACTTGAAGAAATGAAGAACAATGAAATAGGTGTAGAAGCTAATTTTTTGATCAAAAAGTCAAAGTTGAAGGAAAAAGAAAAGGAAAACACGGAGAAGGAGCATCTGACATATTTAGAAGGGAAACTAGACATTCTGGCAAGCACAATGAAAGAGATGATGCAAAATATTATCATAAGAGATGAACGTGTTGTTCAAAAACACCATGTCCCACTTTTTTTTGAAGAATAAAAGGTTATTGATCTAAATCATTTTGTTGTTAATTCTTGTTACAATAGATCAAAAAATGATTGTTTTATGTATTCACTTCATGCCATGGAAAAAGATGAAACTCAAAATCAATTTGTTGAGGAGCAATCAGTTGATATAATATGTATGCTTGATGAATTTTCTTATATGGATGATATACCCAAGTATGATCAATATGATGATGACTACATCAAGGTTGACTCTTCAAAGAAACCAACAGCATGTTTTTGGGAGGAAGAAACTCGGTTACAACAACTCAAATATGACAATCAACGTGTGTATATTGATCATGAAAACAATGAGGAAAATGAAGAAAATTTCAAAGTAAGTGAAATATCTTTGCCTTTATGTTTTGCTTCATTTCAATTTATGGGAGAAAATTATAAGCAAGAGGACCAGCAAGTTGTCAACGATAGGAATGGATAATTTTATGATGAGTCATTTATGATATGGAAGTTGTTCGAGCTCCAGAATTTCATCCCCTGAGTTACATTGATTTTCAAACCAAAGATGAAAGCTTAGAGCCTGAAAAATATTTTGAGTTAATGCAAAATAATTATGTACCATTAAGCTTTAATTCATTCTAATTTTTGAAGAAGAATCTTGATTATGTCCTGAATGATAAGCACATAGAAAATTATGAAGTTTCATTAGAACCAATGCAACAGTCTTCTCGGTTTCTCCATGATCCAATAGTTGATGTTTTGGATGATCTGTGTAGTCAAGGTCATGTCCCATTAGCTAGGTATGAGCTTAAAAGCAATCATAATAAAATCTTGATTAGGCAACCGACTTCATTATCTTGTTCAACATGAGTCTCATTACAAATATCTTTTGAAAATTTGCAATTAAATAAAAGTTGTATGATGATGTAGATAACATATGTGCAATACCCAATTATGACCTTGAGTTTGTTGAATACTCTGAACCCCAATAAATAGGTCATGTCTATCATGATCGCAAAGCTATCTATATGGAGGATTTTTTCACTTCAAAATTCTAATCGATTTCCACTGCATCTTTTGTTTTTTATGGTTCCAAAGATCTCTATTGTGAAGATCAAACTGACAATCAGTTTCTAATTCCCTTACAAGATTTAGTTCTAAGTTTTGTTAAAAACAGTGAAAGAGCAGAGTTATTGGATCAGTTGCTGGATTGGTTGCATTGGCATTTTTCCATTACCTAATTGAGTAGTAATTTCAACAGATTAGGGTAGGAGTGTGTGAATAAGCTCGGCTTGGTGAGCAATCCTTTCAACAATTTTTCAATTTGATTTTTAGTTTTGTTTCAATTTTCACTTTTAGAGTATAGTTCAGATTTCAGAGTGAACTTGATTCAGTCAAGGTTTGGAGCAGATGATTAATTGATTTTTAGTCACATAGGTTTCATGACAGAACAGGTTGTAGGCTTGGGATCATCCCAATGGATAAGGCTACTTAGTCCATGGTGTTCTTGGCACCTCACAAGGAGAGCACCATCCCCAAGTGGAGCCACTCTTATAACCCTATGTTTCATCGGATCAGAGGGTGATTGAAATTTATTCCTTCATTGATTTTATGTGGAAATAATATTTTATTCTACAAATGATTTCCAAAAAGGAAAAGAAAGGAGAAAATAAGCAGGGTCTGCAAAGTTAAATTGCACCCTAGGTTGATGAAAATAAGCATTAGATTATAACATAAAGTCTCAGAACAAAAATATTTTCTTATGTTTCATTGGCGCATGTGTTTACCCAAATTCGTAAGGTGACATGAAATTTTGTCATGTAGCGCTTAATCCTCATGCTAATCTCATCGGAGACATACTTCTTGTTCTAGATCGACGGCCCTCATCCTTTTTCTGACCCCCCCTGACCTTTCTACCTTTAACGGTGGGGGGGGTCCGAAAATTTATTTTCCCCCACCTATGTTGCGCCTCCTCATTATTTTGGACCCCCCCTTCCTAATACTACTTACCGCCTAGCCCCCCTTCGGAATATCCCTAAACCACTACACAATACCACTTATATTCCCTACTTACACCTGTCCTCCACACGCTCTATCGCTCACCCTCCCACCTATCACATCATCCACCTTTCTGACTATTCCCACTACACTTCACCTCCCACTTATAATTCCCCTCTCATCACATGCCACATGTCCCCTCATTCCCGATAGCATCCACCTCTAAGCCTATCTCTGTCACTTACACTCCCGCATCTACTCGTACCATCTCTCTATTGGACACTTGTCACTACGTCAGCCTATTCGTAACCAATCACATATTCCCCATGAACGTTTGACTAACAATTATTCTGTAACGATACCGCATCACTAAAAAGACATTGTGGCAGCCAGAAGGTAAAATATCTCATATTTCAAACATCATATGACCGTCCATATCAAATGCAGATCAATGCCAGTTTGGTACTTCGTATCTTGTAACTTGTACAAGGTTTAATCATGCCCCAATATGTCGACAGTCACAGTTTTGTCTTGGTAACTCTTCCACTTCGGATTTTGGCCTTCAGGTAATAGCATTTCCATTGACTCAACTTTGCCTGGAGTCCAAAGGCATGAAGTCAAGGTTACGTGCCGATGGTCAAAGTTTCATTTTGGTCATTCCTCCACTTCGGATTTCGGCCTTCAGGTAATAACATTTCCATTGATTCATTTCACTCGAAGCTCGAAGGCCCGAAGTCAGGATTCCTCATTCCATAATCATTGTTCCGAGTGGCAAGGTTCCTTTTGGTTTATGATTAATTGCAAGTATTTCAAAAAGGCTCCTACTTCATGGGAAATGTGGACATTTGAGAATCCACGGGCTTTGATAAAAAGTCATAGGATAAGAATAGGTGACTGTAATAAGTTCAGGGTGGACTCTAGCTCCAGCAAGGACAGTGAATCATGGGATCTATTTTGATATCATGATAAAATCCCACATTTAGTTCTCAATCACAGTCACCAATAAAGACCAACAACTAAGCAGAAGTCAAAGACCGATCGTCAACAACCTCCATCAAAGAAGAAAGCAGTTCCAGGATCCAAACATAATTCATCTACAAGCTCCAACATTCGAGCCACCTGGCAGTTTGTTTCATAGTGATTACATCTAAAGTTTATTTTTAGTCAATCAAATCAAGCACCTGAAATATGAATCGATCTTAAAGATCCCTATATTTTTGTAATTAAGATATACAGATAAATTAGATATATTCTACTCATTTATGACAGGATCTTTGTAAATAAACTTATAAATACTTCGCATTTTGAAGTATGAAGGGTTGGGACCTGTTCATAGGATAGGATCAATATTGTAAGGAAGCCCACATAAACACCATTGATCAGATTTTTTGTTATACAGTTTAACATTACAGGATTCTTGTGTCAATTTTCATTGGTGAAGTACATTTCCCTGTAAATTTGTTCTTTTTGTTACCACAAATGATTTCTACATTCTGAATTAGTTTGAGAAGATAAAGAAACATAATTTGTTTTAATGTACACTCTGTCTCTAGCTTGGAATAATTTATATTTTTTCCACTGAAGATTGAAAACAAAATTCTTAATTGCTTTGTTTTTAATTGGATTTCTAGACCTATTTACATCCCTTCCATACATTAAATATTTGAGGATCCAGTGAATTTTCCTACTCTGCCCTGCAATATTAACCTATTAACCTTGTATTTGATCAATCCAAATATGTGACTCCATTTGCCCAATGGCCTTTCTTCCCTGTTCCAACAAACAATTCAAAAAACCAAACCTTGTACTATCATAACTAGCCTAAAATTTCCAGCAAACAAAGCTAAATCTTATAGAGAGATCCCTCTCTAAGTTTAGTAGGGCTATATCCTAAGCTCCAAATTGGTTTTGTAGTTACCTCTATTCATTTCTTTCTCAGCCTTGGAAATTACAGAGTGCTAACAGGTTCCATATCCCACAAATAAATCTGTGTTGGACTTTGAGAAATTCAAAAATATTGATCTCATCTTGGTCATGTGGTGAGGTGAGCCACTATCCACAAACTATTCTTTGATTTTTTCATATATCATTTTTCCAAGACCAACCATCAGGAATTATTCTTTCCCAATCCTTTCAGTAAGACCATTAACTTCATCTGGAGTTGTTGCTTGTCTTCTCGCAAGTTTCTTCACATCATTTTTGTTTTGCTTTGGACATAAGTGTGGGTAAAGTGTCCAACACTTCTCAATCTGGTTTCCACTCTAACCACAGTAAGATCAGAGTGTCTTATTCCACAATCCCTTCTTATCATTCCTACTTTTCCTCTAACTTGAGAAATGATCTTCCTTCTCCTTGGAGGAATTTACTTGCACTGACTATCTTCTTGGATACTTCTCCACATCATGGTTACTAGTTCCACATGAAGCACATGGATAACTAGGCCATTCACTAGTAGAAAAAGTCTTCATTCCTTCTCCTATAGCATGCACATCTTTCTCTGAAGATGATTTTCACATGTTACTCTTCTTTGGAATGGAAGTTAAGGCCAATTTCTTATGTAGGTTTTCTTCATCTGAGGTTCTCTTTGCTTCAACTACCCTTGAGCATTATCCATATTGATGGGAGACAGAATAATATGAGGAGTCTTCTTTCTCTATCATGTTTTTTGAGGGAGATAGTCTCTCTTGCAGTGGAGACTTCTCATTCTCTGCTTGTCCAACTTTACTGATTGATGGTGCCAATATCTGTAACTTTCTTTCTAGTTCATGAAAAATACTCATGTGAAAATATTCATGACATAACATTCGACCTTGTAGCCTTTGCTTCTCTTCCTCAAGAGTTTGCAACTACATTCTTAACTCAAAATTATCTCTCTAGATTTGTCGATTAATGTTCTTTTGAATGATGGATTCGGCCTTGGAGAGATGGGACAAATTTCCATAATATGACCAGCCGAGTGACATCTGAAACAACATAAGGGATTGTGCCAATTGTCAATATGTTGTGTCCAGGAGAAATTTCAAAAAAAAAATTCAATTTCTTTGAGGAGCCCCTTTTTCAAGTCCACCTCAACCTGAATCCATGCCCATCTACGATATAACTTTTTTTTTTCCGAAGAAATTCACCCAAAAATTATATTAATAATTTATTTTCCTTTTGCAATACAAATCTTTCCGACTCTCAATCTGTCGGACACAGCAGAGCACTACAATACACATAGTATTCTCTTATTGCCCCAGAACTTACCAACCAGACAGACACGAAAATAACTGAGACTACTACACTTGATAACAGAAAGTACTGAGAATTCTGCCAATACTTATCAAAGATCACTTTCCTTACTACAACAAAAAGTCTCTTACAAAAAGATGAGAAAACCAAAGACTTAGAATATGTTCCAATGATTTAGAGGGCCCTTTGTTACTCCATCCCAAAGAAAATAGGTAATTCTACCTTTCGAAGAGTCTAGGGCCCGCTTAGACAACTTGTCTGCGTCCTCGTTTGATTACCTAAAAATATGATGAAAGTTGAGGTTTAGGAATGAAAATTGCAGCTCTCGAACTCTAATCTTCCACCCTTCGATATTGATTTCTTGAAGCTTCCCGACCTTCCTAAGCCAATCAATTATCACTCTAGAGTCCCCCAATACCTAGATTTGTTGAATTCCCAAGTGGTTTGCAAGAAGGAGAGAAGCCCACGCCCCCAACAATTCGGCCTTTGTGTTTGACCCAATGCCACAGTTGAAATACCATATGTATTCAAGTGAATTTAAGCACTTCAATGTGCCTCCTGCCCCACACCTAGACCCCCCTGCCGCAACTGCCCCATCAAAAGTAGCCAGATCATAATCCAAGAGTCTATTGAACGTTTTTTAACCTTAACCCCTATGACTTATTGTCTCTTCTCTTTTTTCTGAGAGCATTATTAGTCTTCAAGACAACCGCCAGCTCCGAGGGAGATTTCCCTTCAAACAATGCCAAGTTACGCTCCTTCCAAATAATCCAAATTGTGAACAGTGGAAGTCTTTTGGATCGATTCAGGTTCAGAAGCCACGCCTCCATGCATTCAGCAATGGACTGGCCATCCCATGCACAGTCAAAAGGATGATAGTGCGCCAACAAATTCCAAACCCTCTTAGTGAACGGACACTGAATGAATAAATGAGTAACATTTTATGTGCTTGCTCTACACAGGAGGCAAACACTCGGCCCTATCCAACCTTTCTACATTAATGCATCCCAGGTTAAGACTCTGTTGGATGCTTCCATCCAGAAAAACAGAGTAAATTTTAGTTGATCGCACCACTTCCAACAGTTGATCATCCAACCACTCGCAAAAGACAAATTTTTTGTAGTAAAAATTGCATTATAGGCATTCTGAACAGTGATCTCCCCATATCCGTCCCTGCCCGTCCACCTGAGTTTGTCCTTTGAGTTGTTGGTAAGTGAAATACCTACACACACCTGCACACCTTAAATATGAAATAAGCCCATTCCATTTGGAGGCTAGTTCACCCGTCAGCCCCAGATCAACGCTTGACCGCCACTTATCTGCAGTGAAGCCAGACTCACGCCCTACTTTGGCAAGGGCAAGGGTAGTCACCTGTCTATTTTTTAGCGCCAAGAGAATATTACTACTGAGGAAAGAGCCTTCCCCCAACCCCAGAATCCTGTCATGCCCGAGAGAAATAGAGTGACCTGCTCCAGGGCACCAGGTGATCCAGTGGAGGATGATTGGCAAAGAATGAAGAAGACTTAACCAGATCCTGGAAGTTGAAGAATAAGTATGAGACGACTTTCTAAACCAACTGAGGAGAGAGGAATTTGGAAGATATTTAGCTCTTATTACCTGGTGCCATTGACTCTCTTGGGTTAAGACGCGCCAGAGAGTGGCTATGTTCAAAGCCAAATTGAAAGTGTTGATATTACGCAGACCCCAACCCCCAAAATTCTTGGGTCTAGACAAAACCTCCCACTGGAAAAGGTGAAATTTCTTACAATCCTGTTGACCATTCCAAAGAAAATGAAACATCAGTTTTCTGAGCATTGATAAGATCGAACGTGGTAAGGCTTCCATAGACATCCAAAATATTGCTTGGCCTTCCAGTACAAATTTAATCAATATGTATCTCCCACCTAAGGAGAGCCACCTGTTACACCAAAGATCGATTCTAGAGGACACTTTTTTAACCAACCAATCCCAATCAACAGCTCGGTGTGCTCCATTTTTTAATGTATAACCCAAATACCGGAATCCATTTGAAAGATCACCAAAGGAGAAGTATAAGAAAGATTTGTACTAGATCAACTCTGACTCCAAGAGACCTGCATGATAAACCGTAGACTTGGAATGATTTACCTCAAGTCCATAAGCTCTACAAAAAAAACTAATTAGTTTATCGATCTCTCTCCATTCCCCTAGACTTGCTTTTGACATAATGAGCACATCGTCTACAAAAAAAAGATGTAGTATTATGGTCACTCTGGCTACCTTAATCCCTGAAATCTCTCCTTTCGCCATACTGTTCTTCAATAGTAAGTTGAGGCCCTCCATAACCAGAATGAAAGGGAGAGAAGAGAGAGGGAAGCCCTACCTGACTCCCCTCCCACTTCTGAAGAAATCTGTAGCTTCTCCATTGAGTAGGATAGCAAAGGAGGAGGAAGTAAGGCAAGACATAATCCAATTGGTAAAATTTAAACCGAAACCAGTTTTGTGAAGAATCAGCCTAAGGAAATCCCAATGGATACAATCATAGGCTTTCTTTAAGTCGAGTTTAAGTACCAGGGCCTCCATCTTCTTCGTTTTGATACTATGGATACTTTCATGAGTAGTTTCGATCGCATCTTGAATACGCCTCCCTTTCAGAAATCCCATCTGCTCGGATGAAATTGACTTTGACAAGAAGGGTTTTATTTGGTTGGCAATAATTTTGGAAATAAGCTTGTAGCAGAGGTTACAAAGTGAAATAGGACGGAAATCCTCAAAAGTAGTAGGGTTATTGGCCTTCGGAATCAAAGTGAGAAAGGTAGAATTCAGCCCACCCACAATACTGCCTAAGGATCTTGATTCTTCCACCATAGCCAACAGATCTTCCCCCACTAGCTCGAAAAAATGTAATAAAAACTCTGTTGTCCACACGTCTAGACCTGAACTTCTTTCCTTCTTATAGAGAGAAAGTACAAGTTTCAATTCCTCCAGTGATACAGGCATATATAACAGACCCGCTTCTTCTTCGTTAATCATCTTAGGAAAGAGTTCTACCAACTTACATTGATCGGCTATGAAGCTTGAAGTCGGCTCCCTGTATAAATGTTTGAAATATTGCACAGCTTCACTCTTGATAGACGTCTGATCAGAAACCAATTCCCCTGCCTCATTTTTTATTTCCCAAATATGGTTTTTGATTCGATTGTAGCTTGCAATTTTATGAAAGTACTTAGTATTCTTATCTCCACAAGAAATCCAAAGTGCCCTGCTACGTAAGCGCCATAATTCCTCCTCTTTCCGAAGAATTCCATTCCTTTCAAACTCCAGAGCCCGCAAGGCTGCCTCAGAATCAAGATCAGAATGATCTTCCAATAGAGACTTAATGTTCCCTGTAATCCCTGCTTCAATCTCTAACATCTTTTCTTTAGTTTTTTTCTTGGAATCATAATTCCAAATTTTGGATTCTTTCTTGAGTACTTGCAACTTCTAAATAATTCTCTTTTGTTTACCTCTTTCCGTCAGAAATACCGGATTTGTCCAGACTTTAAAAACTAAATCTGTATACTCCTTTTCCCTAAGCCACTGATCATTGAATTTAAAAGGAAAGGCTTTAAACGCAGGCTAAACAACAAGTTGTAAAAGCACCAGAGCATGGTCCGAGATATAGGGGAATTTGACCCAAGATCTATGAAGGCCTAAATCAAGTAAAAGATCTTCAGACACTAGAAACCTGTCCAAGCGTGTTGATATTGCTTCCATCCCTCGACGCCCATTCCTCCAAGTAGGAACCGATTTGTTAGGCTTGATATCAATTAATTTCCTTGAAGAAAAAAGATCATTGTAATACTCATCCAAATTACCTACCTGAGTCCCACCCCAGGCCTCATCTGGAGAAAGCAGAAGATTGAAGTCCCCTGCTATAATTAAATTTTTAATAGAAAGCAATCCACTGCCTTCCATTGATTTCCAGAAATCCTTTCGATTGGAACAAGGGACATAGATATTGAGAAAATCAATTTCCTTATTTAATAACAGTGACCTACCTGTCAAAAGAATACCCCCCACCATTAGATAAGGAGCCAGATCGTAAAGTAAAGGGTTCCAGGAAACTACCAGACCACCAGAATTACCCACTGAGTTGACTGAACAAACAGCCCAAGAAGGACGGAAGGAAAGAAAAAAATCTCTTGCTTTTTGCGCTGAGACTAAAGTTTCTTGAAAAAAAATCACCTCCGGAAGAGTAAGAGCTAACAATCGCCGAATAGAAGCAACTTTGAGGGTGCCTCCAATCCCTCGAACATTTAAGGAAAGTAAGAGCATTACTTATACCTCGCCAAGGCTTTCAATGCTCTAAGTGACCCAGTGTCACTGGAAGAAGGAGTTGTCTCTGTATTCTTCACCGAATTTTGTGTCAAAAGTTTCCTGCAACTTCTCGTTTTTATGGGAGAAATCTCAGTACCTATCCCCCTTGACTGAGAAAAATCTATTCCTTGTCTTTCCAACTTAGTCTTTGAGCTAGCCACCTCAGAAGACTCCGCAAGGTCAATGCAATTCCTCCCTACAAAGGTAGGTAACTGAATTGCATCATCATTATCCTTTAAAAAAGGTATCATAGACTCCAATACTAAGTTGAGGGAGTGAGCGTTCTCCTCGGATTCTCTATACCCCGACTCCACCCTTGACTCGACAACAACCGGTAGAGTGGGACTGGCATTCTTTAACATCACAGTCGACTCTCTTTCTTGATCTGTTGTGAATCCTGGGACCCCTGTCGAGGAGCTAGGAGGAAAGGTTTCAGCACTAAATCTACCACAATCTAAGGCACTACTAGGAACCCTTCCTTCAGTACCATTGACAGAGAACTTCACTTTGCCAGTTTCCAAGCCTTCCTGTAACCCCTCACTAACCCCATTGGTATCAGTAGTAACTCGCTTCAGCCACCCCAAAGAATCCAGAGTTTCCTTTTCCCACATGGTTAATGAAGAAAAAAGTGACGGACAGTATTTTTTCAGCTTACCCGACAGAGTGAAAGGTAGACCCTCGTCCACGATAGGAGAAATTACAACGCCTGAGGAGACTTCTTCATCCATATAAGCCGGAGGATCTTCCATTAAGAGGGTATTCTTAGAATTTTCCCTAGATGGTTTACCTTTGCATTCTCTCCGAAGATGTCCAGTACAGTGACACCAACTGCATCTGAAAGGGATGGATTGATAGTCTAAGCATTGAAAGGTATGTTTTCCATGCCAAGGAATGTCCAAAGTTTCTAGAAGCCCTTCATGAATATCTATTTCCACCAATATCCTCCCCACCTTCCTTGCTGAAGACGCCAGAGAAGTAGAATCTAGGGAAATAAATCTTCCCAGGGTATTTCAAATGGCCTTAAGGCCCCCCTCATGCCAGAAATGTAGGGGGAGAGCGGGCAAAAGTACCCACAGAGGCTTGTGTTGAAAATGCTCAGTAGCAGGGTCAAAGGCCACCCTCCACCTTTTCAACATAAGAGAGCTACCACCCAGAACCTAGAACATGTCCAGAAGTATAGAGACATCCTCCGAGGTCCTAAAAATAAACCCCACCCATCCTTTCGTGAGGTCCAATATCTCAGGGACATAGCCTAGTAAGGGAGTCCAAGTATTTTGTACCCAAGCCAATAGTGGAATGTCAGCCAGAAAGGAATAGGAAAGTCTCCCTACTATCCCACACATAGCCAGTCTGCAAGTCTCTGCTAGCCCCACATCCTCCCCTAGAACCATCTTCCTTACTCTCTTATTTGGCCTCCAAGCCTATTTTCGAATCCCTGACAGAGGACTTAATTGTGAAGAGTTAAAAGCCCGGTCAGCCAGCAGGACATCATTATCCCCTTTCCTAGGCAGAGGCGAACAATTAGTAAAAGAGGGACCACCAACAGACAAGGCTTTATGTTTCAGTTTGATACCCGGAGAAGAAGGTAAACAAGGACCAACATTGTCCCCAGGTTTAGTAACCAAACGAGTATTACTAGGCGGTAATCCCGAAGACACCCCAACCAATTCAACCGAACTGAAAATCCCATTACTGTTCCAAACTGCCTCATCCAAAGGATCCATAAGAATCCTGACGTCCTGTTGTAACTCCTTATTTAATATCGAGTCCATAATTACAATGTAAGGAAACAGAGACCAATAAACAATTGTTCTTAAATCAGAATGGTTTTCAGGAAAGGTCCTTAGTCTAAAATATATGATCCCAAGAAACCTCGACTCGTCAATACAAGAGAAATATGACAGAGGAACAAAGCCAGCGTCCCCATAAAGTGTGACGTTGTCCGACAGACACTATTCAGAAAGCAATAGTAAAAAGAAAAACCCAAAGAGGGCTCCACTACTAGAATCCAAAACTGTCACAAAACACAGAGTCTGTCCTAACTATGGAACTCTAGAAACTCAAAGAAAATACAACGCTTAACACAATAGTCCTGTACCTACAACCAACAATCAAAGGAAAAGAAATCCTGTGCCTGGAGATCCTCCCATTACCAGTTAGAGTTTCCCGCCCAATCCATCCATTCAAACCTTCCCCCTGCAGCGTCCCTCAGCCTCCTGATGTACTCCGCTACCAGAGTTCCATCGACCCATCTACAATATAACGTGGATGACCATTCTTTCTCGATCATAATAAGACGTCAAATCTTATTTCCAATAAAATTAAGAGTCTTTTCATCCCAAAAAAACAGCAAAAACCCAAGAAAATGACCCAAATGGCTAAGGAGTTGACAATATCATGCCTATGATCAAAGTGGATACTCCAGGGATGAAGAAGAAAACTAGTGGGACCCTAGCTCCAATCCAAAATGATAATTAAGTGACAGTATTCAATATAATTAAAAGTGAAACTAATCCATCCTCTTACCAGGATGTGGAACTCAAGGGAGTAATCGAGCAGGGAAGCCCGAGAGACTTACAGTCATCGCCTTAGGATCTCAAGATGGAAACATTTCCCATAGAAATGAACATTGACAACTCTATTTAGAAATACAAGGTGGGGATAGAGGAGATGAAGGGTTGATCAATCACAGGGGGAGAAAATATGGGTGAAGGCACAGGAGTGGACGAATAAACTTCGACCGGAATGGCAGCTAGACTGAATGGTGCTTCACCATGTGAGGCACGTGGGTTGGGAAATCCATCAGGTGGGCAGTATATTCCTTTTGAACCCCCTTGGCTAAATCGACGAGTGAGGGTTCCGTGTGTTTGGAGAGCTCATGTCATGTTGAATTGTAATAAATTAATTATTTAAAAACAATATCTCACATGAGGCCAAAAGGCCTTCTCCGTAGTCTAGAAACTCGATATCCATTAAGTGATCATATAGGATGATGGAAGGGAGGGGAGAGCGGTCGAGACTTAACATTCAAGCCAGTTTTTTTAGATCCACCGCAGGATTGGGGGCCAAAAATTAATTGGTCATGGTTCCTCAGGGGTGCAAACCACAAATCCCTCTCCTAGGAAAGTTATAATTTATTAAAAAGACTAGCCAAGTTGATTATTTAGTACTTTGATATGATAATGGGTTCACCCCATTTAGAGCCAAAGAAAACCTTATATTATGAGGTTATTAGGAAGAATCGAGCCATTTGTTGTCAAATTTCATTCACCTCTCAGTAACATGTCATTGTTTTTCATCAATTCCCTTAATTTGAGCATGCCATTACATAATTTCAGCAACGTCTCAACACCTATACATTCAAATTAATCATGGATTAGTGTAAAGTCGCGAAGAAATTTTCTAGGAACCATAGTGGATTCAACTCTAGTCTATACCTCCCTTCTTGACATTTTAGACATTTAGTTTCACTTGCTAGTTTTTTGTGAAATAATACACAACCATTCACACATGTATGGATCTTTTCATACCTTAAGCCTAGATTAGTGATTTGCATTTTAATTTGACTTGATTTTATTGGCAATGTGGAGTCAAGTGGTAACAACCAACATAACAATGTTAATAAATCATCTACAATCTCATTTTTCCAACCATGAACTACTTGCAAATTAACAATTTGAAGGATTATTTTCAAAGGAATTAACTTTCAAGTACAATACATAGGTTCTAAAGAATCCTCCATCAACTTGTTCCAATCATTGTTGAGATCCTCGTTCAAGGTTATATTAACTTCAAACCCTTCATCTAAGTTTGCTACCTCTTCATCTCTATTTGGTGCCTCTTCAATTATGTTTGGTTCATCTTCATCTCTCATGCTACGCAATTCTATCATATTTGGGTACTTATTTTTATCCCAAGGGATTATACCACTATACCCATATCTTATCATGTGTCAATAAATCCTAGTTCTTTTTTTCATCTTTCAGCCAAAACAATCTTCACATGGACATGGATATCTCTCAAAGCCTTTATCATTGGATATAATTTCATCGTGTGCATGGTATTCATCAATTGTCAACATTCAACATTGAATCATCTTCAATGTTCTGCACTCAATTACGAATCTAATGTGTTAATTAACAAATCTCAAATAATTTTAGATAGTATAAGGACACATAATCTACCTACATTTGAAATATCACCACATGTTACACATGGATATCAATTGGTGAGCTTACTTTGTATCATGAAGTTACATGCCCAAAATCACCATTTCCACCGTCCAAAATTCATATTGGCACTTTATCTAGAGTAAGATAATTAGTTGTTGATATTCAACCAAAAAATAAAACTCAATAGGCATATTTTTACATTAGGCTTCCAAGTTCCTTTGTTGATATGCCTTCAACATTAAATCTTGTGAATTGATTCAAAGTAGTATTTCATTCATTTAAGGTAATTCTATGGTATATAAACAAGTGAATATGCTACAACGTTGCTAGTGCTAAGATAAGAAAGTAAATAAGCTCTAAGTTATATAGAAATTGAGAAATTTAATGAGAAATCATAATAATGTAAAAAATATATAGAATTTATCACATCAAAAAGTAATTGTTCTTATAAAAACATTAAAAGAAAAATATATAGAATTGGTTCTATCAAAATCAAAATATCACTAAGCATCACATGGTAAGTGACAATCACCTCTTCTTCTTTTGTTTAAACAAAAGTCAACAATGGCATCTAAAGGTTTTCACATGGTGCTTTTAGAAAATTCCATATTAAATGGTTTTTATTTTATTTTTTGTATTTTTAAATTAAATCTACATTCTCATGGATTTATGTCCCATCAATAACCTCTTTAACCAATTAGAAAATATAATGCGTGAAATTTAAAAATTTCGAAAATTATTTTTTATTTAAAAAAAATAATAATAAATTGTTTTTGAAAACAATGAAAAACTTTAAAAAAATTATGACATGAAATTGAACTAATGCAAAGTCAAAAAACTTTAACTCTAAAATGAAAATTATACTACCTACATTGACAAGGACTAACAATTATTAATAGATCATTCATTAATCATAATTGACAAAGAGATAAGGAAAAATAAATCATGCACCATAATAAGTATACAATTTTGTTCTCATTATCCCACAAGATTTGAAGAAAAACTTATTATAAAATCTTTACCTTCACAAAATTTTGATCAATACTCTAAATGCTAGTTTTAAAACATAAAAATGTAAAATAAAATCATGTCTATGAGAAGTCTTTGACAAGTTTTGTGATTTTTCCAATGCTAGATCCAAAATAGACGAATGCATATGGTTGCATGCATACCTCCAAATCATCTCTTTTTTCTCTAAATGTTAGAATGCATGCCTATTAGCTCTTGGGTTTGTGCATAGTTTCCTTCCAAAGGAATTCCATTTCATTCAGTTAATGTTTTTGTAATATGGAATTCATTCATAAGTTGGAATATACCACCCGAGAAAGTTGTATACTTATTCTTGAAGAAGGTTTTAGTTTTGGTTAAAATTTATTATAAAATTTCAATTATCGTAGTGATTATCATTTTAATCCCTTTACAAACAATTTTTCCTTGTCATCTATGGCTACTCACATTAAGTTGAACACTTTTGAAGAATGATGTGTTGAAAGATTGGGTTGGTTTTCATTGATGTCAACCCTTGAAGCAAGTATGGTAGAAAATTTCGGTAGCCCCGAAGGTATGGTCATGGAACCCACAATTGATCAAGGAATAAAGACATGAAGGTCAATGTACTTGCAAGTAAGACTATCATAGAAGGATATTACGCATCATGCCATTTCCAGTGATAGGTGGTACACCACGTGCCTCCTTACAGTTGAGGAGATATGACTTTGTAAAGTTGGAGGACCCTCAAGAATAATCTAGAAACCCCTACAAGGTCAACAAGAAGTCAATTATTCTATATGCCCCTAGAAAGTCATCAAGAAGTTTTCTAGTCAAAGTGGTTGAAACAAGAAGTTAATTATGGGTAAAGTAGTTGTAACAAATAAATTATGAGTTTATTAATTATGGGTAAAGTAGTTGCAACAAGAATGTGGGTTAGCCCTAGAAGAAGGAAAAGGGGTAAAAAAATTACAAGATTTCCCCTAAAGGAAGGCACTTGGGAAGTATAAATAAGATATAAGAGACTCCCATTAGAACCTATTGAACAAATTGAATATCTATCTTGTGAAATTTTTTTGGTAGGAATTTTATTGACAAATCTGAGGTAGTGAAAATATAAGGCAGCGAAGGAGGAGTGACAAAAAAAATTCGTGATTGTAGAGGAGAGCGAGGGCTTTGTGAAAAATCCTTATTTAGATGATCCCCACGGTTCAGACTACTAGTGTCCCATGAGGCACCCCCATGGATTGTCTAGGGCTCGTCACGTGAGGCCCTTCTAGACAACATGATTTGTCCAACGAGGCAAAGTTAGATCTGAAGGATGAGGTTTATATCATGATGTAGAAGATGAGGAGAGTCTACAAGCATGTGTGACAGTTTTCATGTATATTAGAATCATATACAAAAGTAATAGGTATTTTTATATGGTTGTTTGAAGTTGGATATTTTTTATTGCTTGATGTATGGTCATGTGAGGTTGAGTATATGCCCTTGAGGTACTATTGGTTATACGGTACATGTTGTATGAGGCAGATCTGCAGAGGCACACTACCGGTGCACTTGTTGTTTGTACTTGGCACACATTCTTGGGTATTTTGTTGAGGTATATCTTGTGCCATATGGTACATGTTTTAGGACGTTTGGTTGAGATGTATTGTTGAAAATATTGGTCCAAGATGAGGTTGCATAATAGTGAGGGTTTGATACATGGTTGATGTGATAGTTCATTTTACTTGGTACATGTATGGTACATGATTAAAGAGATATATTTTTTATAATAGGTACATGGTTTGAGCTATACACTTGTGATAGTGGGTATGAGATCTATGTGATCAGATTTGATCAGTTGATGAGATTGATGTGACAAGTTTTACAGTGACAGGATTAACAAAGTTTGTGGTAGTGACATTTTGGTCTCCATTTATATTTCAAGGTGGCATGACGGGGCAAGGAAAGGGGTTATAGCCTCCTTCCGATTGGTGCTAGAAAACTAAGGGAGTTGTATCTTCCTTTAGGTTGGAGCCTAGAAAACTAGGGGGTTGGAGCCTCCTTCTAGTTGTAGTTGGAAAACATGAAAGTTGGTGCTTCCTATGAATGTATTTCTTCTGACGTATAATAAAAACATTATGTGGTTTTCTCCCACATTAGGTTTCCACGTAAAAATTTTGTGTACTATGTACTTGTGTGATTTCTTACTATTCACTTTTATTTATACTGCTCATGATGTTTTGAATGTTATCGATGAACTGCTCCTAAAGTTAAACAATACATATTGTGGTTAAAAGAAATAAAAGTGATAATATTGATTCACCCCCCTCTCAATATTCCAACATGATGCATCTAACACACCCGACCCTTTAAACCCTACTTAGGTTGGTGGGATGTCAAAATTTATCTTTTCACTATTCTTCTAATCTCGGGCCTTACCCTTCTCCACAACCTTAGTCCTATGTGGCTACCATGTGGAATAATCCATGTCATTTGCACCAATGTACATGAAAATGCATGTGTTATTGTGGCAATGGCATGTCCTTGGACGTGTCACCCTTCCTTAGCAAACTTTTGGTGGAATACCACTATGCAAACCAGGAGACAAACCTTCCCAGACGAATGACTAAGACTCACTCGACTTGAGCTAAATCAAAGGCTAGTAGTGATTTGGGTTATTCCCATCAAGAAAACACATTGTGCAACCCTCAATCTAATCCCTAATCCATTCCTTCTGATGATATCATTCTTGACAAATCCAATGGTTAGGGACTAAAAAAATCAACGGTTCGATTCACTCAGAACCTTCAACCCATGCAATGACTAAGGTCTCACTCGCTCTCCTACAAATAATCGACAGGTGTGGTCTGCGATGATATATACTATTGATATCTCATCGGAATGACTCACAAGAAGATCAATGGTCCTCATCCACTCAGGCTTCCGCTGGTGGGAAATACTCACTCTTCACAATCTTGTGGTTCTCTCGAACAGTTCTTTCCAAACTAGAATCTTCTGACGATCATTGGATCTCCACATATAACAATCAAGAATCTATTGAATATCATAACCACTCTATGGTTAATTGAAAGTAACAATTTGGAAGGGTTCTTCCTTTGGGTTGGACCCCCATTAGATCAAATGGATCATATCTCATCGACCGAATCACCAACAGATCTACGACTCTTACCACTCTCAGGTTTTATCCATCGAATTTCTCTCATCGGGATTTCATTTCTCTCATTTCCCACAATACTTTTCAAACTCCACTTTTCCGTTGGAATTATCTACTTAATGCCTGAAAAATCTACGACCCATATCTCATCGGCCTACCCTCCCGGTAGATTGAAAATTCTCATCAACTTAGAACATTGACATTGGGAAGTCCCCTCAATATCACTCTAAGGTTTTTTTAAAGGATTCTCCTTTCGAAAAGCTTTCTTTGAAGCCCATATCTCCAAAAAATAGTCGGGATCGATTCTCCTTGCTGGATCAATGACTAATATTTCCTCTTACATTTAAATAGGGATTCAAAAAGGTTAAGGGGAATTTCGGGGCATGCCATCCCACAACATTCCTTGGAACTACCTACAAGGTTTTTATCTCTAATCTCACAAGCTTTGACCCACCTCCTCAATACAGTGGTGGTGCTTCACCATAGCCCTCATAGTGAGTTTTTCATATCATGCAAGCTTCCCATTCAAAGGCTTGGAGAATACATAGGGTTACAAGTCTTCATTGACCTCCCAACACATTTATCATAGGAAAGCAACCAATATTTAGAAGGGGTTTCATTACAACATTTAAAACTCATATTTAACATTCATTCAACATATAAACTATCATTGAGAACATAATGAAATTCATATTCCTTATAAAAATTTAATATATACATTGAGAAACACTTATTTGTTTCAGTTCAGAATTCAACCATCCAACCAACTGAGGGTGAATTTCTTTCTACCCAATCATAGGCTCTGTTGCACTTATGATTTTATACAACAATCCACCTTTTTTTCAGGCCATGATACCACCAGGGGACTCTCACAAGTTGGATATCAGGTCAAGGAATTGGTCAGGAACGTTACTCTCCTTCACTACACTAGAAACAATAGAAATTTCTTGTTCCCACTGATCTCAGGACCTCCATAAAATTACTAGGTACCTTCCTTGTTGGATTTCCTTTTCATAAGGAAATCCCTTCACCGCTACAGAGTCCCTTAGTGCCCTCCCCTTACTAGTGTTAGTTTATTATAGCAAGCAACAACCCATGGCCCTATCTGCTCCAGTATGGATATGGGTATTCTCTGTTACAATGTTGACCATTCATGTTTTGGGCAAGCTTTCTATTTCCCTCATGAAAACTTCTCAGTTTTTCTCTGCTCAGGATTGTGCACGTGAGCTCTTTCTGCTCATTCATGATACTAGGAACATTTTATGTGTGTGTTTGTGCCCTCTTCCTCCTCTTTCCTTTTCCCGATCTAGAATGTTCTCATTTTTCCTCGGTTTCCCCAACTCGCTTCTATATTTATAAGCAATCCCCAGGGTCAAGCTCCCATATCCTAGGGGAAATTCCAGGTACTTCTGGCCGGAAACTGCAACCAAAAATTCACTCCTCTAAGTATAGGTTCTTAAGGAAGTCATAAATACTCAAACTACTTTATGGGTTTCTTATGGATAGGGAGGACATTGCACTTCAAACATGTTATTCATTCAAGTTCATGTAGGTGTAGGTTGGGTTTCTAGGAAAGCTTCCTATTTTCCTCATATAAACTTCCTAGTTTTTCCCCTCACCATCTCCCACTCATGGTATCATGGAAAATACTAAAATGCTTCCCTCACAGTAAACTAATTGGTTTTTTCATTAACATACAACACAATTATAATCTTCATCAATTAAAATGCATGAAGTCTTAAGCATAATTACAGACTTGGGGGGAAACAGGGTGTTACATTCCCCTCCCCTTGAAGGAAACACCATCCTCGGTATTTTTAACACCATATATACAAATTTATACAGAAAAAAATGGGTATGCCATCCTCATTTAATCCTCCAGTTCCCATGTGTCCTCATCTACTCCAAAGTGCTTCCACTGCACCTTGACTTGCATGATGGCTTGGTTCCAAATAAATGTCTCTTTCCTATCCAAGATGCATTGAGAATCATACTGGAATTCTCCCTCTTCTTCCACCTATATCATAGTCCAATTAATAAGGTGATTAGAATTATTAATATACTTCTTTAATAAGGATACATGGAACACATTTTGAGATTTAATAGTAGGTGGTAGAGAAATTATGTATGCCACTGGTCCCACTCTTTCCAGGACTTCAAATGTCCAAAATAAATGGGTGCTAGCTTGGCACAAGTTCCCATTCTTAGGGAGATCCTCTTGGGTTTCACCCTGATATACACATGATCTCCCACCTTGAATTTATTATGATTTCTTTTGCTATTTGCATAGATTTTTTGTCTATCCTGGGTTGCATTTAGATTATGCTTTATTCTAATCACTTCTTGTTTCATTTATCTTAACAGGTCTGGCCCAAGTGTGATCCTATCTATTAGCGTCGGAAGTCACTCTTGGATTGCTTGCAGGAGAAGAGCCCAACGCCCATCAGTTTTATGTCACGATTGTTTTAATGGGTGATCAAATGGGTAGAGACTCAGGATGGAATCACTCTAGCTCGGGGACCGGGTCTGGTATGTAAAGAAAAAAGGAGGTCTTGATCTAACTTCAGTCAGTATATTGATTGTAAAATGGGCAGGTGGAATACTTGGTGAGAGGAGTGAGCAAAACTACCTAGGGCAACGGGCTTTTCAGCAGTTTGCAGAAGAAAAACTCTAAATGCAAGATCCTCTTGGTTCAGAGTTCCGGGTAACTGAAGGGGTGACTTGACTGGATCCTCCAATTCCAAGTCATTCAACGCTAAGAAAAACACAGAGACCAATTAGAAACAACGCGACTATTACAGTGATCCAACCTACATCATCCTATAACAATCACAACTCGACTGGATCCTCCAATTCCGAGTTGTTCTAATACAATATGAACAAATACATGGAAAGAAGATGACATTCATAAGGCAAGAAGTCTCAGATGTTAATACACAACCAAAATAACTAGTGCTTCGCTAAAGTTTTTACAATCGGGAGCCTTGCTCAACCATCGATCATTACAAAATACGAAGACTGAGTCTATATACTCAGCAAAATCGCCTAACAGAGGTGTCCTTGGTCATCCAAGGCTCGGTGTCCCTTCAACCAAATTCAGATGGGCTTTCTCTGTCAGACGCCACCTTAACTGGGCATGTCTCCTACAGGAGAAGTAGTTGAGCCAGTAAATGTTGAGCTAGCGTGTGCAGACCTCCTCCGGCTAGTCAAGAACTCGGCATGGATTCTCTAGAAAAATGGGTACACAGGACCCTCTCGAGCAGTCTTCTTGTTGAACCCTCCATTCTTCACATTTAATGAATGAGGAGAGGTTTCAACCACCCTTTCTCACCTTCATTTACTCCAAGCGAAAACCAGGACCGAGGTCGGATCAAATGGCACTTAGAGATCGTGGTAATTCCTTCTATGAACATACACGACACCTTCGGCCCTTCCTGAGCAGCTCTTTTCTTTCTCAAGTGATCACAGGTTGTGACCACATGCTTATCCCCAAGGCACCCTCGGTGTTCGCGAATGGGAAGGAGATAATCCTTGCTTCTTGAAATCGCGATGGGCGAACAGGCGGGGAGCCTAATCGCGCGCCAGGTGTCCGCTTCAGGTGGATGGCTAAGACTGCCCCTTGATACTATGGGCCCGGCTTTGGGCGCTATCAGCACTTCGGGGTTCGGGGTTTCGAGATGTACCACGACATAAAACCTTCACCCTTTGAACTCACGACTACCGAAAAGCCGACGTGACCAGATCTCGTGCCACACATCCTTTGGGATGAATGACTGCCATCCATTCCTGCATACAATATGGGCACGATCTATTTGTGATATTCTCAGTGCAACTCCTCTATTCGTGATTTCCCGTCGGCCGTTGATCTTCTCATATGGATGGATCTGAACCGTTGATACTATAATTTTTCCCGCTCGCTTGATTTTAAGTCCGAAAAGGACTTCTTCTATGCACTACGCTTGGATGCTCCTCGTGTAACCTACGGACCTGGATATCCCGATGTCGAAGACAAGTAATGTTTCTAACATTAGGCTCCATGGGGATAGATTCGTCCCTGTGATGCTCTAAGGACTCATTTTGCAGTTCCAGTGCCTTGCTGTTGGGTTATGGAGTCATTTACTAAACCGAAACAATAAAAGTAAAAACAAAGAACAGAAAGGATAATATTTACAAACAAGGGAGCCACTGAAGTCTCAGACAAAACATTTTTTAAGAAAATGCCCGTTTACTGGGCTATTGAAACCCTCTTCACCCTCCAAATCCTACAACCTGGAAGTGTTATTTGAGAAAACTTCAGAGATTTTGAAGGGGTCGATCCACAGGGCTTCAAATTTTTAGTGTTTGCCCTTATCTTGCTTAGGAGCGTCCCATTTCAGCACCAGGTCTCCTATCTAGAATCGCTCCTTCTTGGCCTTCTTATCGAAAAACTGCTTGATCCTTTGCTGATGATCCTAAATTCTATCCATTACCTGCTCTTTGGCCTGCTGGACTTCTACCAGTTGATGAATCCTTATGATCATGTCATTAGGTTGTTCTTGATAATCCTGGAAGAATTTCACTACGGGAATGGCCAGCTAATAAGGGAAGACAACTTCTGCTCCATAAACTAACTGGAAAGGGGAGATGCCTATAGATTTCTTGGTGGTCACCAAATCAGCCCATAGAGCGAATTTCAGCTTCGAGTTCCATGCCCTTTTGTTGTCCTCCAACAATCTTTTGATGATCCTCATTAGTCTTTTTTTGGAGGATTCTTCTAAACCATTCCCTAGGGATAATATGGGGTGGAGTGAATGAGCTTGATCTCGAATTGTTCGCAGAACCTGACTAATGGCTCAACCTTGAAAGAGGCTACGTTATCAGTAACAATCTTTCTTGGGTAGTCGAACCTTACGACGAGGTCTTCTAGGAATCCAATGATTACCTTGTGGGAAGTACTCCTGGTGGGGATAGCTTAAATCCACTTAGTAAAGAAATCTGTGGCGGTCAGGATCCATCTGTGTTGCCCGCTGGAATCCGGGTGGATTTCTCCAATAAAATCTAGGCCCCATTGCTGGAAAGGTCCCGAAACAACTACAGGTTGTAAAGGCAGAGACTTGAGCTGTTATTTTCCTGAAAATATTTGGCATGAGATACAGGCTCTAACTCCTTTATGAACATCGGCGAACAAGGTGGGCCAGTAGTACCCAGCTCTGAGAATTTTGTGGGTTGTGGTCTTCCAGGAATGGTGGCCCCCACATAGGTCGTTGTGAAATTCAACCATGATTCTGTCAGCCTCTTTTGGATCCATGCATTTTAAAAGTACTCCTAGGGGGTCTTTCCAGTATAAAATTTGATCGATAAGGCAGTACCTGACTGCCTTGAGCTTCAGAGCTCTTGCTTTGTTTCTTTGCAGGTTGTCTAGAGGCCGCAATTCTTGCAGAAAATATATGACATCCTTATACCAAGGACATCGAGCCAACAAGGGTTCCCTTTGAGGGTCTATTTCAGACAGCTGACCCAGCTGAATTCCTGAGCTTTCGTTCATAAAACTCACCCCCAAAGCTTGGCAATTGGCTTCAGCTAGCAACTTGGATAAGCCTTGACCTTTGATCAATTTGGCAGGCCTTATTTCCAGGTCAAATTCTAGGATATTGGCTATCCATTTACTCCTCTTCCCATCAATGTTGGGTTGTACGAGGATGTCCTTCACAGAGGCTGAAGGAACGTATGTAATCACCTTTGAGTGCAGGACATAGACCCTGAAAGATTTGAGATATTTTACTAAGGCATAGGCCTGTTTCTCCAAGATTTCATACCTGACCTCTGCATCTCTTAATGCCTTGCTGAAGAAGGCAATGGGTTGCTCTTGCCCCTCCTCATTTCTCTGCAACAAGACCGTCGCTACTGTATCAAAAGAAGCGAAAGAGAAGATAAGGAAATCTTTGGAATAGTCAGGACTGATCAGCACAGGTGCCTCAGTCAATGCTCTTTTTATTTGGACAAAATATTCCCTGGGTTCAACGGTACATTTCACTTCATTTCCCTTCTTGAGCATGGTTGTGATGTGTTTCACCATCTCAGCAAAATTCGAGATGAATCTCCTCAAAAAATTAGTCTTCCCCAAAAAGGCCTAAACTTCCTTTTTAGATCTGGGAAGTGACAGGGTCTGAATTGCCTCCACTCTGCTAGGATCAATCCTCACTCCTTCCGCTGATACTATATGTCCTAACATCTTCCCCTCCTCCATAGCAAATAAATATTTCTTGGGATTTAGGGAAAGGCCGAACCTCCAACACTTCGAAAAAACCTTTCTCAGGTGACAACAGTGCTCTTTGTCAGACCTGGAGAAAATTGTTATGTCATCCAGATAGATCACCACAAACCTATCTTTCTCTCTGATGAAGTGTAATGGCTCTAATTTAATTATAACAACCATTAAATTAGAGCACAACAGTAAAATTTAAATATAACTTCATCTAGCACATTCGAGATCTAATTTTTCATAGTAATAAAATTTAATAACAATTTACTTCAAAACAATTCATAACTCTAACCTGAACCTGATGCTGTCGCTGGCTTCCTTAGCTTG